>CASBWJ010000046.1:27500-28523 GCA_949130485.1 Agelas oroides | reverse complement strand
TGCAATAGTAATTCAACTCAGTACGAGAGGAACCGTTGATTCAGACATTTGGCATTTGCACTTGCTGAAAAGCCAATGGTGCGAAGCTACCATCTGCTGGATTATGACTGAACGCCTCTAAGTCAGAATCCACGCTAGAAAGCAACGACACATATCCCCTGGAGTTGCAGGCGAGTAGCCTTTAGGAGTCTCTTTGAGGCTCCCTGCACCATTTGTGTCGATTGGCTCCCAGGACTAACTGTTCCTGGGTTGCTGCCGACATGATCAAACTTGGCGATTTCTGGGGCTAGATCCCTTGCAGACGACTTGAATAGGACGGGGTATTGTAAGTGGTAGAGTAGCCTTGCTGCTACGATCCACTGAGATTAAGCCTTCACTGTCCTACAGATCTTTTTTTTTCATGTTCATTTACATCCTGGGATGTGGCACATCAGTTTGTGTGTACCAGTGCCTTTTGCATAGTGTTACATCCTGAGTGGTGGAGTTGGTAGACCATGTTGTATCGCCCTTGAAAGTCCTTGCAAATCTGATCACCTCACATCCTGGGTTGTAAATGTTGCACTGCTTGTGTGGACTTTCTTCCCATGTACTGCTGCCATTTGCATACGTCTTGAGTGGTGGTATGCCTTGACAATCCTCTTTCACTTCACATCCTGGAGTATGAAGTTCACTGTTGTAGTGTGTGTGCCTGCAGTTCTATATCAATTTCTTCTACTACTTGTAGTTTCAGATTTCCATACATCCTGGGTAGTTGTGCACTGTATCACCTACTCTTTCTCTCCTACAGGTGAAGCTTGTTCACATCACAGATAACTGTTTTAGTGTGTGCCTGCAGTTCTATATCAATTTCTTTAGTACTTCTAGTTTTCCATTGTGTTGCATTAAGTGTAATGTATGTAATGCTTGCAATGAGTGCACTGTATCAGTTATTGTTCTCGACAAGATTTATTTTCAATGTGCCAGTTATTAGCTATTCTGGACAAGACTCTACATGCCAGTTATTTAGTTATTCTGTTTCAACAT
>CASBWJ010000046.1:7500-10000 GCA_949130485.1 Agelas oroides | reverse complement strand
GTGTAATGTATGTAATGCTTGCAATGAGTGCACTGTATCAGTTATTGTTCTCGACAAGATTTATTTTCAATGTGCCAGTTATTAGCTATTCTGGACAAGACTCTACATGCCAGTTATTTAGTTATTCTGTTTCAACATGCCAGTTATTCAGTTATTCTGGACTAGACTGTTTCAACATGCCAGTTATTCAGTTATTCTGGACAAGACTGTTTTCAATGTGCCACGAGGTAATCGTTCTACTTGCCTCCGACAGTTGTGGTATTGGGTTGTGAGGTTGGACCCAAGACATGTGATGGCGGAACTGCAATAACAGTGGATCCTGCTTACCCAAAGTTCAAGGCAATGTTCATTTCCCAAAAGCTTCGCGTTTGTATGGCCTCACCCCCTCAAAATGTGGTGCATTTGTATGGCTTCACATCAAAATTTCCTGCGGCGCTTATATTTGCCTAGGGTGTATCGCCTATCCTGCACTTGATGCCCACCTACTTCCATAGCCGACTAGTATACGCCTACCCTTTCTAACTCATTCCCATACTAGCACCTATTCACTACTTTCATACACAAACTTCTATATCTACAGTGGCATAGCATTATAATGCAACGCAGCTGCCCACATACACTGCGGATTAACCTCAACTATATCAACTGTGCTCGCTTTCTACACAAGTCATTCAACAAGTAATCTCAATCTCAAGGGCCAGACCCAGCTCAAACTTTAGCAATTCACGCTCACAAAGTGCATCGGTAGTATAGTAGGATGTAGTGCATACTTCTGGTTTAACCTACCGAACGTCTGACCAGTTCAGATCGCCTACCAGATGTTATCTGACACACATACTCAGTAGGGCAAATGAACGGTTACATTCCGATTCCACACAGATTTGAAATTGGTAGACTGATACTGTACCGTAAATAGCCTCGTTCCCAGTTTTGAGAATGTCAGGTAGACGTGAGGGTGGGGGGGCGGTGCCCGACGAATAATCTCAAGGTCCTTCTTGTAATATCTTGTCCAAGAACTTGAGACTGTAACATTAGAAAGAGCGTCAATACAGCTCGTTGTTTGGTAGACTCGAGGCTGATCAACGCAAAGTTAGTGAATTACAACGATCGGGCACCGCCTCCCTCACGTGTACCCTCACGTCTACCTGACATCACGCACGTGACTCTTTCTCCCAGGCCTTCCCCCTCCGTTTTTATGCAAGCGATCAAAAACTGGAGGCGGGAACGGCCTGAGAACGAGGCTATACCGTAAACCGACATAGGGTGTCCAGTCCCATTCCGAAAACATTCTCAAAACTGGGAACCGGTTTTTAATGAAGAGCACGTGCAATGCGTGGTAAACATGGAGTAGCAGATCAACATGGCCACGAATGCTTCCGAGCTTGCTTTGCATCCATATCAAGGTATTCTGGTTGATGGAATTAACGCTTAACTGCAGTCAAGTGTTAATTATATTCATGACATGCTGGATTTTTGTGGTTTTGATGCGGTTAACGGTGTTGATAGTGGAAGGAAGCCCCTGCGCGAGCACAAGATAGAGAGGGGGGGAAATCTCGCTCTGGAGACTAAGTTGAACTTTTGTAGTTGCTCTGGAGACTAAGTCCCATTTTTGGAGTACCACCGATGCCCTTTTGGGGGGAAAATTCTCAACTTCTCCCACGAATGGGGCGTCGGTAGTAGCGGCGATACCATTCCTTAGAGTAAGTCGGCGGAAGTGGTATCGGTGCGCGCCAAAGTTGGCACTTAGTTACCAGGCAACCACTATGAGTGTTTTGACAAATGTGTTAATGAAACTACCTGTTTTCCCTATATGTGAGGAGGAGTGTGTTTGGTTGAGCTGTGCTGAGGTTGGTCAGATGAGCCAGCAGCCGTCCTCCTCGATGTGTACGAGTGTTGTTCGGAGCAGACGTAGTGCTGCCGAGTGCATTACTGGGGTGCTGCGCTTGAAGGGAGCAGAAGCATTGCCCGGCTGGCTCGGTAGCAGCAAGAAGACAATTCTGGTGGCCCAACCGTTGTACCAGTTGCCGGCCACTGGTCTTGGAATGCAGAGTTTTGGGAGTTGCAGTTCTGTTGCACCGTGGAAGAAACGTCTCCATTGTGGATAATTGTGGACCTTTGGTGGTTCACATGGACTCGAGCACGAGTGCCGGCCTTCTTGCCAGCTGTTGTGCTCGAATTGGTGGTGTTGTGAGCGAGGGCTTTGCAAGTGAGAAAGTTTGAGTGACCTGTGTGGGCACCGGCTTTCTGCCTGAGAGCAGAGGTCGTGGGCAATGCAGTTGCCACACGATAGTTACCTGGTTGATCCTGCCAGTAGTCATATGCTTGTCTCAAAGACTAAGCCATGCATGTCTAAGTATAAACGCTTCTATACTGTGAAACTGCGAATGGCTCATTAAATCAGTTATAGTTTATTTGATGGTTCCTTACTACTTGGATAACCGTAGTAATTCTAGAGCTAATACATGCAGAAAGTCCCGACTTCTTGGAAGGGATGTATTTA
>CASBWJ010000045.1:27500-28866 GCA_949130485.1 Agelas oroides | reverse complement strand
CTTCTTGCTGCTACCGAGCCAGCCGGGCAATGCTTCTGCTCCCTTCAAGCGCAGCACCCCAGTAATGCACTCGGCAGCACTACGTCTGCTCCGAACAACACTCGTACACATCGAGGAGGACGGCTGCTGGCTCATCTGACCAACCTCAGCACAGCTCAACCAAACACACTCCTCCTCACATATAGGGAAAACAGGTAGTTTCATTAACACATTTGTCAAAACACTCATAGTGGTTGCCTGGTAACTAAGTGCCAACTTTGGCGCGCACCGATACCACTTCCGCCGACTTACTCTAAGGAATGGTATCGCCGCTACTACCGACGCCCCATTCGTGGGAGAAGTTGAGAATTTTCCCCCCAAAAGGGCATCGGTGGTACTCCAAAAATGGGACTTAGTCTCCAGAGCAACTACAAAAGTTCAACTTAGTCTCCAGAGCGAGATTTCCCCCCCTCTCTATCTTGTGCTCGCGCAGGGGCTTCCTTCCACTATCAACACCGTTAACCGCATCAAAACCACAAAAATCCAGCATGTCATGAATATAATTAACACTTGACTGCAGTTAAGCGTTAATTCCATCAACCAGAATACCTTGATATGGATGCAAAGCAAGCTCGGAAGCATTCGTGGCCATGTTGATCTGCTACTCCATGTTTACCACGCATTGCACGTGCTCTTCATTAAAAACCGGTTCCCAGTTTTGAGAATGTTTTCGGAATGGGACTGGACACCCTATGTCGGTTTACGGTATAGCCTCGTTCTCAGGCCGTTCCCGCCTCCAGTTTTTGATCGCTTGCATAAAAACGGAGGGGGAAGGCCTGGGAGAAAGAGTCACGTGCGTGATGTCAGGTAGACGTGAGGGTACACGTGAGGGAGGCGGTGCCCGATCGTTGTAATTCACTAACTTTGCGTTGATCAGCCTCGAGTCTACCAAACAACGAGCTGTATTGACGCTCTTTCTAATGTTACAGTCTCAAGTTCTTGGACAAGATATTACAAGAAGGACCTTGAGATTATTCGTCGGGCACCGCCCCCCCACCCTCACGTCTACCTGACATTCTCAAAACTGGGAACGAGGCTATTTACGGTACAGTATCAGTCTACCAATTTCAAATCTGTGTGGAATCGGAATGTAACCGTTCATTTGCCCTACTGAGTATGTGTGTCAGATAACATCTGGTAGGCGATCTGAACTGGTCAGACGTTCGGTAGGTTAAACCAGAAGTATGCACTACATCCTACTATACTACCGATGCACTTTGTGAGCGTGAATTGCTAAAGTTTGAGCTGGGTCTGGCCCTTGAGATTGAGATTACTTGTTGAATGACTTGTGTAGAAAGCGAGCACAGTTGATATAGTTGAGGTTAAT
>CASBWJ010000045.1:0-2500 GCA_949130485.1 Agelas oroides | reverse complement strand
CTTGCAAAGCCCTCGCTCACAACACCACCAATTCGAGCACAACAGCTGGCAAGAAGGCCGGCACTCGTGCTCGAGTCCATGTGAACCACCAAAGGTCCACAATTATCCACAATGGAGACGTTTCTTCCACGGTGCAACAGAACTGCAACTCCCAAAACTCTGCATTCCAAGACCAGTGGCCGGCAACTGGTACAACGGTTGGGCCACCAGAATTGTCTTCTTGCTGCTACCGAGCCAGCCGGGCAATGCTTCTGCTCCCTTCAAGCGCAGCACCCCAGTAATGCACTCGGCAGCACTACGTCTGCTCCGAACAACACTCGTACACATCGAGGAGGACGGCTGCTGGCTCATCTGACCAACCTCAGCACAGCTCAACCAAACACACTCCTCCTCACATATAGGGAAAACAGGTAGTTTCATTAACACATTTGTCAAAACACTCATAGTGGTTGCCTGGTAACTAAGTGCCAACTTTGGCGCGCACCGATACCACTTCCGCCGACTTACTCTAAGGAATGGTATCGCCGCTACTACCGACGCCCCATTCGTGGGAGAAGTTGAGAATTTTCCCCCAAAAGGGCATCGGTGGTACTCCAAAAATGGGACTTAGTCTCCAGAGCAACTACAAAAGTTCAACTTAGTCTCCAGAGCGAGATTTCCCCCCCTCTCTATCTTGTGCTCGCGCAGGGGCTTCCTTCCACTATCAACACCGTTAACCGCATCAAAACCACAAAAATCCAGCATGTCATGAATATAATTAACACTTGACTGCAGTTAAGCGTTAATTCCATCAACCAGAATACCTTGATATGGATGCAAAGCAAGCTCGGAAGCATTCGTGGCCATGTTGATCTGCTACTCCATGTTTACCACGCATTGCACGTGCTCTTCATTAAAAACCGGTTCCCAGTTTTGAGAATGTTTTCGGAATGGGACTGGACACCCTATGTCGGTTTACGGTATAGCCTCGTTCTCAGGCCGTTCCCGCCTCCAGTTTTTGATCGCTTGCATAAAAACGGAGGGGGAAGGCCTGGGAGAAAGAGTCACGTGCGTGATGTCAGGTAGACGTGAGGGTACACGTGAGGGAGGCGGTGCCCGATCGTTGTAATTCACTACTTTGCGTTGATCAGCCTCGAGTCTACCAAACAACGAGCTGTATTGACGCTCTTTCTAATGTTACAGTCTCAAGTTCTTGGACAAGATATTACAAGAAGGACCTTGAGATTATTCGTCGGGCACCGCCCCCCCCACCCTCACGTCTACCTGACATTCTCAAAACTGGGAACGAGGCTATTTACGGTACAGTATCAGTCTACCAATTTCAAATCTGTGTGGAATCGGAATGTAACCGTTCATTTGCCCTACTGAGTATGTGTGTCAGATAACATCTGGTAGGCGATCTGAACTGGTCAGACGTTCGGTAGGTTAAACCAGAAGTATGCACTACATCCTACTATACTACCGATGCACTTTGTGAGCGTGAATTGCTAAAGTTTGAGCTGGGTCTGGCCCTTGAGATTGAGATTACTTGTTGAATGACTTGTGTAGAAAGCGAGCACAGTTGATATAGTTGAGGTTAATCCGCAGTGTATGTGGGCAGCTGCGTTGCATTATAATGCTATGCCACTGTAGATATAGAAGTTTGTGTATGAAAGTAGTGAATAGGTGCTAGTATGGGAATGAGTTAGAAAGGGTAGGCGTATACTAGTCGGCTATGGAAGTAGGTGGGCATCAAGTGCAGGATAGGCGATACACCCTAGGCAAATATAAGCGCCGCAGGAAATTTTGATGTGAAGCCATACAAATGCACCACATTTTGAGGGGGTGAGGCCATACAACGCGAAGCTTTTGGGAAATGAACATTGCCTTGAACTTTGGGTAAGCAGGATCCACTGTTATTGCAGTTCCGCCATCACATGTCTTGGGTCCAACCTCACAACCCAATACCACAACTGTCGGAGGCAAGTAGAACGATTACCTCGTGGCACATTGAAAACAGTCTTGTCCAGAATAACTGAATAACTGGCATGTTGAAACAGTCTAGTCCAGAATAACTGAATAACTGGCATGTTGAAACAGAATAACTAAATAACTGGCATGTAGAGTCTTGTCCAGAATAGCTAATAACTGGCACATTGAAAATAAATCTTGTCGAGAACAATAACTGATACAGTGCACTCATTGCAAGCATTACATACATTACACTTAATGCAACACATGGAAAACTAGAAGTACTAAAGAAATTGATATAGAACTGCAGGCACACACTAAAAACAGTTATCTGTGATGTGAACAAGCTTCACCTGTAGGAGAGAAAGAGTAGGTGATACAGTGCACAACTACCCAGGATGTATGGAAATCTGAAACTACAAGTAGTAGAAGAAATTGATATAGAACTGCAGGCACACACACTACAACAGTGAACTTCATACTCCAGGATGTGAAGTGAAAGAGGATTGTCAAGGCATACCACCACTCAAGACGTATGCAAATGGCAGCA
>CASBWJ010000044.1:0-28913 GCA_949130485.1 Agelas oroides | reverse complement strand
CCTCATGACTGTTGCATGCAGTTGGCACACAAGACCATGCACACAACTAATGCTATGAACTCTGTAAACACTCCAATGAATATCCTCAGCTGATACGACCGTCACGCCCCATGAATATATAGAAATAATCTGTCAACAACCGTATATTAGCATGCGATCTCAAGTTGCAGCACCACAATTACAACTCCTCATCATCACAGCTCTCGCCATCAAACTCTCTTTGGCTAAGCAGATATATAATCACGTGACACCATAGATAATAGAGCGGGGAAACCCCGCTCTGTTATCTACGGTGACACTGGCAAGCACTTGCAGAAATTCAAAAAGATCCTAGAACTGCGGAAACAATGCGGAAAGGCTGCGGGAACGGTGCGGAAAGACTGCGGAAAGACCGCGGGAACAGTGCGGGGACTAAGCTTCAAGGCGGTAACACTGCGGAGATGCTGCGGAAATAGTGCGGAAAGACTGCGGAAACATTGCGGACATAATGCGGAACACGGGCGGTCCCGCTGCGGACGCGACGTCGGAGTGCACTACTGGGCCACCATACCAGACCCCTTCTCCTCGCGTGAGCTGGGTGGGGTCTGGGTACGAGACTAAGCCTACCTAGCCTCGCTCCCAGGCCACTCCCAGATTTTATCTCGCAGCTGTGGACAAAATCTGGGATGGGAACGAGGCTACTGTATGGCCGACCAGCGTTCGAGTAGCCTTGTTCCCAGGCCGTTCCAGCCTCCAGTTTTTGCAAAAAAAAAAACCTGGAGGCGGGAATGGCCTGGGAACGAGGCTATAGCGTTCGAGTTCTACATGCAGTACATACAGGAAGTGAATATATGGTAGAACATGGAAAATTTGAAAATTGGAGTAGTACCTGACCAATTACGTTGAAGATCTGAGATCCTCGGAAGTTCGCAGGACTAAAAACCGTACTAATGCGCACCACAGCAGCTTGGTCGTAGCTGATCGCATTTTTCTGCTCTGACCAGCCAGCCATTTTTACCCACACATTTGGCTTTCTTTTTCCTTGAAAAGAAGCTGCAGTTGCGATGGCGGAAGCTCCCGTGGAAAAGGGACTGGAAGAGCTGGAGGAGGAGATCACCTGCCCCGTTTGTCAGGAGCACTTCCGCGACCCCAAGATCCTCCCTTGCCTCCACTACTACTGCAAGGAGTGCGTCCGACAACTGGCCCTCCAAGCAGGGCCCAACAACCCCTTTGCGTGCCCCGAGTGCCGAAAGGAAACGATTTTGCCTCAAAATGACCCCGATCAACTGCCCACGGCGTTTTTTGTCAACCGAATGAAAGAACTGGGTACAAAAATGGAAAAAGCGCAAGGTAAAATGGAACCCTTTTGCGAAATGTGTTCTAGGGAGAAGACCGAAGCGTTTTGCCGCAATTGCACCGAGTTTATCTGCAACGATTGCGTGAAGCTCCACGGTGTTTTGAAAGTATTCGCTGGTCATTAGGTCGTGACCCTTCAGGAGCTGAGAGAGAGTGGGGCTAAGGAGAGCTCACTGAATGAAGCCCCGCCCCCAATCTGCGAAGACCACGATGAGCCGCTGAAGATCTACTGTTTTGATTGCAATCACCTCATTTGTCGTGATTGTGTTCTTTACAACCATGCAGGCCACAAGTCAGAATTTGTGAAGAAATCCGTCCCTCAGTACAAGAAGACACTCAAAGAGAGTTTGGTACCACTTGCAAAGATCCAAACTGACATCTCAGCTGCTACCAGGGAAGTTGAGAAGATTGAAAGAGGAGTTTCTGAGCAACATGAAGCTGTCGCAGGCACAATTGAGCAGTCATTCAAACAACTTCACGAAATCCTACACAAGCGAGAGAAGCAGCTGCTGGACGAAGTGTCTGAATTGAAACAGCAAAAGCTGGACAACCTGGGAGCACAGAAGAAGGGTTTTGCGTTAGCCACCGGCAACATTCGAGGTGTCATTGGGTTTATAGAGCGCAGTGTTGAAAATGCAACTGATGAAGAATTCATGTCGTTGCAGCAACACCTTCAAGAGCAAATCCAAGAGCAGTGTGAAAAGCATGAGCACATTGATCTCATACCAGCAGAGGTGGCAAACATTGGTGTTAGAGTGGCCTGTGCTGAAGGTATCTCTGACATCTGTCAAAAGAATGCTGAAGTAATAGTCTTGAGAGTGGATCCCAGAAAGTGCACAGCAATGGGGCCTGGGACAAAAGTTGCTGAAGTTGGCAAATCAGTCCAGTTCACAGTTCACACTGTGTACCAAAATGGCCAACTCTGTGAAGAAAAGCAAGTGGTTCAGGCAGAGCTGAAATCAGTTGTGAATGATTCCGTTACTCACCCCAAAGTCACCTCAAAAGGGAGAGGAGTTTATGAGCTCACTTACACACCAGAGGTTCGTGAAAGTTATACCCTGATTGTTAAGGTGAATGGCACCCAAATTGCTAGCAGTCCATTTCAAGTGTTTGCAAAGATCCACCCCACCCAGCTAGGAGAGCCAGTCAGGGTGGTGGAAGATGTGACGTTGCCAATGGGGATAGCACTCAACAGTAAGCAGCAGCTACTTGTAGCTGAATGGGGAAAGGTGACAGTGTTTGATAGAGAGGGTAAGAAGGTACAGACTATTAAACACAGCAAGTTTTCATATCCTACTGGAGTAGCTGTAGACAAAGACGACAATATCTATGTATTAGACGATGGTATTTCCTCACTCTTCAAGTTTAACAAGGAAGGAGAGCTCATGAAAGTAGTCGGACATAAAGGCACACAACCAGGAGAATTCAGTGCTATCGATTTAATCAAGATCTTTAATGACAAACTGTACGTGTGTGATTATGGAAACCACAGAGTCCAAACATGGAACACAGAGTTGGAGCACATGAATAGTTTTGGTTGCTATGGTAATGGACGTGGTCAGTTCAATAAGCCGAGTGATATTGCCCAGGATGGAGCAGGAAATTTGTATGTAACTGATAGTTACAATAACCGAGTGCAGGTCTTTGACTGCAAGGGACAGTTTTTGTATACTTTCAGTAAAAGGGGTGCTGCCTCCAAACGTTTGAACCTTCCATGTAGCATTTGTGTTGATCCTGATCACTTTGTTTATGTGTGTGAGAATCAGAGCAAATGTGTCATTGTTTAAGGTGGCAGGGAACCCTGTGTTTTCAAGGTCAACAAACCTGGAATCCAAGCTGATAGAATTCTTTGTCTTTGTAAACTTTTAGCGCACAGTCCGTTTTGGGAACCTTCATCCGTTCACTGTCCGTAAAATTGGGGATTTTCCCCATTTCCTGTCGGCATTGACATCCAATAATCAGTTTATAATTAAGTTAGTTAAGATGTGGCCTGGCGGAACCCCTCATGTGGTGGTCGGAACTTTGAAGATAAGCTTAGATCGACTTAAAAAAAAAATAAATAAATAAAAAAAAAGAAAAGAAGGAGTTTAGTAGAGTGCTGTAGTGTCAGTAGCTGTGAGTAGTGTGAAGTGCCTGCTTGTGAAAGCAAGCTTGTGTCTAGAAGCAGCAGAAAGGCCACAGTGGCCAAGACTGTACTCATTGGGCAGGCCCAGGTCTTGCGATCGTATGCCAAGCCTAGTAGGTGATCGTGGCCCGGTGCTTCGAGTGCTGGGCTGGGCTTTAACTAGAATGCGCAATATATCGTTGGTACTACGTTGCCATTGACAGGAAAGCTGAACGGTGTTTGTGTGTGGAACAGAACCGTGAGTTGTTTAGCGACATAAGGGGGAGAGGTGGGGCTAGTAATGCTAGCTTGCACTCGTGATGAGCCCCTCCCGTAGACAAACTGTGAATTTTTTGAAATGTGCATTCATTAGTGATGTCAGAGTTTCCAAAAGTATGTAAATATTCTTCTACACAGGCCATTTCTCCACAATGTCTTAATGTATTCACATCAAATTTGATATAGAGGTTCCTTAGAGGCTTGGGTATATTTCCTTGCACAGCTTTGTTAAAAATATCTGCCTTGATCAAAACTACACACAATTTTTTGTCACATCTTGCTACTTTTCTGCAAATTGTTGAAGTATTAAGACATTTTGTGATGCTGCTCACAGTTACTTCAATATTCAACAAAGCACATCCAGTTCTGTATACTAGAGTAGTTGTCCAATGGGATGGTACAGGTTTTTGATTGGAACCTTGCTCCAACTTTCCCGGAAATGCAACTATTTATGGCCACAAAATGCCGTTTTTTAAGCATTTATCAAGCTTAGTGCAAGGATTATACCAGATATCTAAAAGCAACAACCTTCATTGGACTGAATAGGTACAGACTATCCTTCACAGCGAGTTTCATTCTGATCGGGCTTACAGCGGCTTCCGGAAAGGTAGTGACCGGAATATTGCGCTAAAATGACGTAGAAAAAATTTGGCGAACCAGTTACATTTCGAAGACCGTACCGCTTGTAGTATTCACCCAATCTCATTGATATGGGTACCGTTGGAATCGCCATTTTATACTCTTTTCAAAAATAAAGGTTGTTGTTGTGATAAACGAATTTTGATTTTCACCCCGACATCGCTACATTCATTTTGGTGCAGTCAAAGTTGTCCATTCCAGGAGTAGTGACAAACATGAGTCTAGCCTGACTTTGGGAGTAGTTCTGAACAAAAGCTGGCACAGAATGATTTGAGATACATTGGTGGTTAGGACGCTACCTACAGTGAGCATGTAGACGCATCCATCGAGTGGCAATTTTGGCTCATGAATATATTAATAAGCTACTAAAACCCATTTTTTAGGGTTACCAATGTGAAAAATCAACCTCCGGATTTCGAACAACTTATACCATGCGCATGAAGAGCTCACTGATGCTTAAACAATCGCACGCTAAAACTTCTCCCCCAACCGTATATTGCATGCAAACTGCACCGAAACTGCTTTACGTGACTAAGGGGTTAAAGTACGGGTGGTATCATCGTGATGATGTAATGCAATTTAACAAGCTGATTTTGCCAAACCTTGCTGGGATGTAGGAGTTTCAAATTTGCAAAAATTGAGTCACCGAGGTCACTGTGCAAAGGCAGTGGAGCTGTTTCTGTGTTGTAGGTGAGTAAGAAATTGCTGGAACTCTGAGAATTAGCATTTATTGCTGGTAAGCGGTTGCAATGAAGCAATCCCTCCTAGTTCAGTTTTGTGAGGCTTGGTCCAAATAACATATAAATCAAGTTTGGTAGTGATTGAAGGGTCTTTGCCATCTGGCTAACACCATTGAAATTGTGACATTAGCATCGGTCAGGTTAGTGATAACTTTTTAGTCTTTGATGAATTGTACATTTTGATTACAGCTACATTTGTCATTCAATTCTCAATGTAATGGTCTTTGTTTCATCAAAATCGGTGCTGTGGAAGTGGAGATATCATTTTTTATTTGTAATCAACCACTTATGAGAATTTTATCTTAGAAAGTTACCAAACCTGGTGTAGTTAACTCTTTACCCCCGATGCGCATGCGCACAAATCAATCTCGTAGCCACGAGACAAGATATTGAAAAATGGCGATTTTGTATCATAATGATTCATAGCGTTATATCCTGTAAACTAGCTGAGTTCACAGGTTGATAGTTAGGGTTAGTTTAATCAAAAACAAACCTGCTTTACTCAGGAAGTAGTCATACGAGTTGATAGTGAAGTTCGACTAAGCCAGAACGGATGAAGAGCGGGTACTCGCTATCCATTGGAAATGACGGGAAATCCGTGGCCAAACTCCCAGCGAAGGTATGTTTTCATTGTTGTTTAGATGATTAGCTAGAAGCAATTCTGTAGAACCAGTTGTGCGTAGGATACAAGCTGCTCTGTGACAATGCTAGGTTCAACACGGTCGGCAGCCAAACTTCGAACGCGATTTCTGGGGAAAGTCCCTATGGGACACCCCGGCTAATTATGCTTCGATCGACTTCCTGTGGCTTATAATAATATGTACTAACTCAAAAACGCGCAGCTGTGGTGATAAATAGCCGGAAGCTAACTCGGGCGCATACGGGCGCTATCGGGTTTAAAGGTTGTCAAAATTCCGGGCACATACGGGCGCTATCGGGGGTAAAGGGTTAACTGCAAAAATACTTCAAAAATATATATCTCCACTCTTACTGCACCGATTTAGGTGCAACAAAAACTGTTCTATTCAGAATTAAATGATGAATTTTACTGTACCCAAAACTAGTTACTCATAAAAGTTTGAAAAGGTGTTCCTGAATCGCTTTGCCTCATCCAGAGCCATGTCACGTTTGCATTTTTATCCAGATGGCAAAGAAGCTTCAATCAATACCAAACCTGCTTTATATATTATTTAGACCAACCTTCACAAAACTGAACCAGGAGGGATTGCTTCATTCTAACTGCTGATCTGCAATACATGCTAATTCTCAGGGTTCCAGCAATTTCTTACTCGCGTACAAGAAAGAAAATGCTCCATTGCCTCTGCACAGCGACCTCTGTGACTCAAGTTTGCAAATTTGAAACTCCTTCACTCTAGCAAGGTTTCGGCAAAACCACCGTGCTAAATCGTATTACTTTATCATCGTGATACCACCCGTACTTTAACCCCTTAGCAACGTAAAGAAGTTTCGGTGCAGTTTGCATGCAATATACGCTTGGAGAAGTTTTAGTGTGCGATTGTTTAAGCATCAGTGAGATCTTCATGCGCATGGTATATGTTATTCGAAATCCGGAGATTGATTTTTCACATTCGCAACCCTACATTTTTAAAATTAGGCAACCCAAGATTGCCCTAAACCAAACCCTAACCCTGAAACTAGGAGCAACACTGGTCCTGACTGTAACCCAGGTTTATGTTTTCGTAACCTCCGCCGAGTGACTTCCCCGTTAAGACCCTAAGTCTAGCCCTAGCCCTAACCCTAGTTTGCCTTAACCCTAAAATCCCTAACCCTAATTTCATTAACCCTAATCTCCCTAACCCTAATTGAGCCTATGAATCTAATTAAAGCCCGAGCGAGCTCTAAAACCTGGAGTGTTTCTGTCCACCTTATGAATATTAATGAGTTGGCTTTAACTAGACCTCAGCATTAGCCATGAACAACCCTGGGTTCAGTCAGCTGTCCAATGGGAGGCTTAGAGTATGTTGACTCTCATGAACCTCATTATTGACCTTCTGTTGAAGCATTGGCAGCTTGGCTTGGGGTTGAAAGGAATGGGTAAATGATGTTGAATATTTATGATTATGCCCTAAGCCTTTCATGGACTCAAACCCGAACAGAACCGGGCTATGAATCCAAATAACCCTCCTTGGATACTTGTGAATGTTGTTAATGTCCAAATTGAGATCAATGAATCTCATTAAAGGCATGTAATTCCGGCTGGAAGTCAGGCAATCCCTCCCCTCATGCATATTAATAAGTTGAATTTAGCTAGCTCTGTTTGGCACCCCTAGGCAACATTCCGTTCATTGGTCCTCAAGAATATGATTAGTGGTGTCATGTTTGTTCTGTGGTAGCACTGGACAGGGTTGACTTGACAAATGTAACATGTGGAATATTCTTGGTTCAGTTATGTTCGGCATCTTAAGGTGGCAGGGAACCCTGTGTTTTCAAGGTCAACAAACCTGGAATCCAAGCTGATAGAATTCTTTGTCTTTGTAAACTTTTAGCGCACAGTCCGTTTTGGGAACCTTCATCCGTTCACTGTCCGTAAAATTGGGGATTTTCCCCATTTCCTGTCGGCATTGACATCCAATAATCAGTTTATAATTAAGTTAGTTAAGATGTGGCCTGGTGGAACCCCTCATGTGGTGGTCGGAACTTTGAAGATAAGCTTAGATCGACTTAAAAAAAAAGAAAAAAAAAAAAAAAAAAAAAAAAAGAAGGAGTTTAGTAGAGTGCTGTAGTGTCAGTAGCTGTGAGTAGTGTGAAGTGCCTGCTTGTGAAAGCAAGCTTGTGTCTAGAAGCAGCAGAAAGGCCACAGTGGCCAAGACTGTACTCATTGGGCAGGCCCAGGTCTTGCGATCGTATGCCAAGCCTAGTAGGTGATCGTGGCCCGGTGTTTCGAGTGCTGGGCTGGGCTTTAACTAGAATGCGCAATATATCGTTGGTACTACGTTGCCATTGACAGGAAAGCTGAACGGTGTTTGTGTGTGGAACAGAACCGTGAGTTGTTTAGCGACATAAGGGGGAGAGGTGGGGCTAGTAATGCTTGCTTGCACTCGTGAATGAGCCCCTCCCGTAGACAAGCTGTGAATTTTTTGAAATGTGCATTCATTTTGGTGCAGTCAAAGTTGTCCATTCCAGGAGTAGTGACAAACATGAGTCTAGCCTGACTTTGGGAGTAGCTCTGAACAAAAGCTGGCACAGAATGATTTGAGATACATTGGTGGTTAGGACGCTACCTACAGTGAGCATGTAGACGCATCCATCGAGTGGCAATTTTGGCTCATGAATATATTAATAAGCTACTAAACCCATTTTTAAAATTAGGCAACCCAAGATTGCCCTAAACCAAACCCGAAACTAGGAGCAACACTGGTCCTGACTGTAACCCAGGTTTATGTTTTCGTAACCTCCGCCGAGTGACTTCCCCCGCCACGTTAAGACAAGTGGAGAGTTTGTCACCTCCTTTGGTCAGTTCAGTAACCCTGCAGGTATTGCAATTGATGACAATGGTTTTGTGTGTGTAGGTGAATATTCACCTGCAGGGAAAATTTTCATTGTGTAACTGTACATTATACTTTTTGTCTATTACATAGCAACGTCTTTACATTGAAAGCACTCCATGAATTGCAACACACTTGACACTGGCAACCTCTTCAATATAAATAGCACATAAGGTCCACATTAAGTGCTGGTAGGTATGATGGTTGCTATGATGATGGAGGCAGTCAGTTTAGCAGAGGAACTGAAATAGCTGAGAATGGGGCAGGAAATTTGTATGTCACTGATTCTATCTGCGAGTCTTTGATAACTACAAGGTGCTGCTTCCAAACAACTGAACTTCCTTCGTGGCATCTGTGGTTCTAATCAGTTTGTAACAATTGTGTCAGTGTTTAAGACAAGTGGAGAGTTTGTGACTTCTTTTCATCAGTTGGGAAATTGTAATTCGTGATGATGGTTTTGTATGTGTGTGTAACCATGAACCTGACAAAGTTTATTTTGTTCACCGCAACACATTACAGCAAATTATATATGCATTTAAAAGCAAACTGCACTTTACACTATCATGCTTCTTAAACAGGCCTGTTTTCTAACAATGCCAGTCAAATTGGTGCAGCAGACAGTTTTCCTTGTGATACGTTTAGACATGAGCTGACAAGGTACAGTAATCACACCACCTCCTTCCATAGATGGAGATACTACATCCTATTGTGGGTTGGCTGTGTGAGAGTTGTGTGACTTGTGGTTTCAGCCTGCAACCACACAGTTTGCACCCAGTGGCTTCACACAAATTCTGGCTTCTGTATACTAAGCATAGTCTTGTGCCCAGCACGTGCATGCCTTATCTGAGGATGAGACTAGCTTAGTGCCTTCATTTTGATTTTGCTACCAAAAACTGGGTTTTAAACACCATTTCCTTCCACTTCAGTTGCTTTGTCATTTTTATAATTTGTAGGCCCACAAACAGGAATCAATTTTGTTTGGCCTTATAGTTTTATCTTGTGACATTCAAGAACATGCTTTAGGTAATTGGTCCGTATGGACAACACACTGGTCCAATGCTGTCCACATGGTGAATGAAGATAACACCAGAGAATATTAGACTATCAAAAAGTAATAAGTAATGATAATTAATTAAGTAATAATTGATTAATTATTTAATAGTTAATTAAAACACAACATGAAACAATGGAATGCATTTTGTTAATATGAATAAGAAAAGAATCTGACAAATCCATCAACTGTATTTGTTGCATGATACCATGCACGTTCAAAGGTACCGCTATGCCAACAAATGGGATACTGGCACAGTTAGCTGTGCCAGTATACATAGTGGCACACTTGCCCTTTGATGTGTAGAGTAGCCATAATTAGCTTAAAAACCTTTTTTGGGTTTGACACCCTCAGGTTTACAAGTACAGAAAGAATACAGCCAAAGATACTTCAAACAGTTGCTATTTACAAAAAGAAACAACAGTGAATGACTACTTAGAACAGTTGATATTTTACATTGCAAGAAAAAGAATATCTCCGGAACAGCATCATCTGCACGAGCAGTACGTCTCCACGCTGCGAATCTCGTTATGTACAGACTTGCTCATGAGAAAAAAAATTACGGGTTTACCCCAAATTTAGATTTTAACCCTCTCTTTACGATATTTAACTTCACAGCATGCATTCAGAGAGTATACAGCACGTCAAGGGAAAAGTGAACAAGTAAGCATGGTATCAGTACAGTATTAAAGCTAGTCAGTATTGAATATCAGAGAAGGGATGCATTTCTGGCAGCTGTGTAGGGGAAAACAGACTAGCATCTCAGAGCAGCCCTCACAGCCCATTCAGAATCAAGGTGATCAGTATGGAGGCTAAGTTTTGTGTACTCATGGGCAGCAAATAATCTTGAAATGTATTTTCTATTTCTATCATGATCCTTAACTGATCAACACTCTTGTGTTTGGTGCATAATTAGCAAACCTGCTGTGCACTGCTGCAGTGTGCATTTGTGCGCTACGTTGCTGTACACTGCAAGTTAACTATGGACCAAGGGTCAAACATTGTTGAAATTGTCGACGTTGTGTGTTGAAATCAGGCCTAAAAATCAAACTATTTTATGTCTGTTCAATGTGTTTATGTTCCTATGCTAGCGGCAAAAATTTATTCTCAGACTGATATATTTTCGGACCTCAGACTTCAAAGGTCTAAGCACAGTAGCAACTGTGCCAGATCATCAGAGCAACAAGCCATGCTGGGGCTGGAATAGTTTTCGATACCCGAAACTATTGTAGTACATGGGGATAGAAAATCATGTCCGAAAATACATTGTAAAACAACTTCTTTGCCGTCTCCTCTGAAAAGGAAAGACTAAAATACTTGCCCTTCCATTGGCCTTGCCTATGAGCCCATACCATGCTGCAGCAGTTGCCAAATTTGGTTAGCAATGTGATATAATACATGATTATTAGACTTGTCCACTAGTAGAATCCTTTTTCCGAGGATAGGTGCTTGAACAGATGGAGTATTTCTTTTGCTAAATCCTGGGTAGAAGACTGTTTTGGAGTTGTATATATTATCGAACATTAGCCCACCTATCCTACAGTTCTTATGTCTGCTGGACCTCTGCGCACGCAACAAGAGCACAACGTTTCGTAAGTGTCCGAGCATCAATTAGTTCCTCTATCTGTAAATTTGACGAAGTCCTTTATATTTGTGTAATCTATGCATGTGACAAATTTCTAGCAGCAGAATTAGCAGAAATTATGAAATTGTGCATGCTTTAGAGCTTCAAATTGAACCCTCACTATGCATGCACATATTCAAATTATGCATACCTTCTGCAATGTCTTAATATACTTAAAATCCTTACCTAGTTCGATTGCACCGTTAATGCTGTTCTTATTAACATATCAAGCAAAATTCTCATTTCTATACTGTCGCACTTGCATACGAAACTAGTCTCATACTGCAAGCTCAGGGTGTGAGGAGAGCCTGGGTAGGAGACTACGATACACTTCCCCAATTTATTTCCAGTGTAAAATACAAATGTACCGCTGTTTGCTTGACCTTGCTAAATATAAACAAACAAGCTGTGCATATGAATATCATTATGTGGTAAACTTCTTTACAGGCTAAATGGGAAAATAACCACATAATTATATTCATGTCACGCTGCCCACGAGAACACAAAACTTAGGCCTCCCGATACGCTGTGAGGGCTGATCTGAAATGTCAGTCTGTTTCCCCCTAGCTACACAGCTGCCAGAAATGCATCCCTTTTCTGATATTCAATACTGACTAGTTTTAATACTATACCGATACCATGCTTACTTGTTCTCTTCTCCCTTGATGTGCTGCATACTCTCTGAATGCATGCTTACGCTTGTAGGCGGAAATTCGGTTAAGTTTAATCTCGTAGGGAGAGGGTTAAAATCTAAATTTGGGGTAAACCCGTAATTTATTTCTCACGAGCAAGTCTGTACATAACGAGATTCCACGCTGCCCACTCATAATTTGAATGGGAGGCTGTCTTTTCACCCAATCCCATGTGGTACCGCCCTAATTGGTCATGTGACTTCCGGTGCAACTTAAACGGCCTGCAGTACAACAGTGGAGTCGGGCGAGTCACTAGCGCTCTTGTCAGTTGCCCGTTGCCTACGTCAGTCTCGCTGTGGACCTACGCTAGACTCTTGCAGCATGGAAGTATAGCTAGATGACTTCTTTCAGCGTTAGTACATGACGTTATAATTATGTTCTTTACTGAAGTAGCCTGCCTTACTTGTTAGTTTTACTGTAAGTTGTTCAGCTGAAATTCAACCATGCAAGTTGATGCAAAACAGAACTGATTGTAAAATTTGACCATGAATACTTACAAAAAATAACATCCTCATACCCAGGCCTTCTAATCATGCACTAGTTTCTTGCAGTATGCCTGACAAGCACTGGAGTAAGAAGGACTGAGGCTAACAAAAATTGACTAGGTACAAAAATGACTACATACAACACGACAGCATTGAGTTCTTGCATGTAAGCATCATATATTAGGTCTTCACGTGGGAGGATACGACAGGCAGATCTTGACTGAAGCTTCTACACTTCTCAATCTGCAAAGAGAAATATAGAAAAGTTCCCTATCAACTCCGTCTCATACCCAGACTATTTTTTGGCACGTGGAGGGAATAAAGTCTGGTCAATGGCCTATTCCATTTCTGATCCAAGCGCCATGATGGTGGCGCTCCAATCACATTGCTTCATGCAAATGGCGTCACGTACTGCAATAACTAATTTTAAGAAGGCTAGGCGGTTGAAGCGCTATCAGGAGACTAAGCCAGGCAGAACCAGAGAACGGACTAGCGAAGGAATGCCAGAACTTCTGTGAACGGCGGTGTGCGTTTCTGAGCTTGACAACTGGCAGTGTGAAGTTCCTGAGCTTTAAATGTCGATAAGATTGTCCTGGCTTTCTGACGTTGACAGAGGCTTCAAGTTTTGTGAATCTCTGTTTCTTGGCGTTCGGAAGCTCCGAGAAGGATGATCCCTGCAACGAGCTGTCTCTTTTGAGTTCTTTCATAGCTTCAAGCTTTGTGTGACGTCACGTAATGCATTTTTAAAGACGTTGCATCACCAATTTTTTAACCGCACGGAACAAAAACGGAATAGGCCGTTGACGACTATTTTTTCCCTCCCCGTGTGGGAACGAGACTAATCAACTCATGGACACTTAGGACACCTGTGCATAGGATTAAGTTATTCCAACTGGGTGGATGGATAATTACCCAAGGCTACTATTCGATGACTTTTCACTCAGAGCTTCAGATTGTGCGGCTGATATTTGAGGGTGGTGTCTCATCAATAGTCGACAGTATGCATGACATTATGAGGAGGGGGAGAGGGGGGTCACAACGTCACAGTGATGTTACTTTGGGAAAAAATGTAGTTTGTAGATGCTCCCTTAGAAGGGCCTTATGCTAATTACGTTTATGCTTCTGTCTGCATTTTACTTTCACTGGCTCTTACACTTTTAAAACCACTTGTGTGATGTGATGTAGCCTCTACCCAGGCCGTTAATTAGGAAAAACGGCCTGGCAACTTATCCGAGTTCAAACTGTTGACTTCCGCTGCACTGGGGTTGGCAGCAATCAGATTTCAGAACGCTTCGTGTGACAGTACAGTTGTAGAGAATTTTAATTGTGTCATAAATGCATCACAGTATTATACCCGTCCCGTGGTACCGCTAGGGCTTGGAACGACGCTTTTGTTCGAACTCCTTCTGCTGACATGTGCGCAACAACTACAGTACCTGCGGACAAAACGGATTCTTTATAAAAAAGGACCTGTTCAAGAGTAGCAGTGTCAGGTACTAGTTAGTACTTACTGTCAGTCGGGCACATCGACATCGGTGAGCAAGAGCGAGTCTACTGCAAGCGGTTCGTCTACAGATGACAAGACAGTAACCATCCAATATAAGCCTGTAACGA
The DNA here is from genome assembly GCA_949130485.1 of Agelas oroides. Lineage (NCBI taxonomy): Eukaryota > Metazoa > Porifera > Demospongiae > Agelasida > Agelasidae > Agelas > Agelas oroides. The sequence goes on along the minus strand of CASBWJ010000044.1, from coordinate 14,844 downwards.
GTCTACTGACAACAACGCGCTTGCCACATTACAAACAGTCACGTGGCTTCGATCAAATATCACATGCATTATCCAATATTCATGGCTTGTATGGGTGCAGCTGTAATCTTTTTGACGTCACATCCGTATACAGTTTGAACTCGGGTAAGTTGCCAGGCCGTTCTTCCTAATTAACGGCCTGGGTACGAGGCTAGATGTGATGAGAACAAAGACACACTTTAGCACAAAGGCACACCCAGTCACCCACTATCAGTGCATGAAATCCTCCCTTTCCTTCTTGCCACACTCACAATCTACCAGGAGGTTTGAAGAGCAGACAAAAGTGGCCAGATGTGGTAAGGAGTCAATCCTTGTCCCCATCCCAGTATATCCAATAAGCTACCCTCTCTCATTTATACTAAAGTAAAACATCACTAAATCTATAAGCTGCCTTACCTGTCGAGGAGAACACGCCGCTCCTGCCGTTCGCAAGCGCAGTGTCCGACACATAATTTTGCCAAGTTCTTTCGTCCTGGAGGCCTTCACGTGATCCGCATGGGATTGGGTGAAAAGACAGCCTCCCTTAGCTGATCGGACGTCTGGCGAGTTTTCCGTGTCATCGTCAGCCGTAATCCACGATAACGTTTCCTTATCGAGGATACAATTCTCCTCTGGAATACAATGCCATTGGAGAGTCTTCGCTCTCTCCGATGCAGCCGCGATGATGGACTGGGAAATACAAAATTGTGTTGAGACGGTAGATCGATCGTCGTTGAAAAAGTCATCGGGTACGATGAAACCATTTTGGTGAGTGTATATTGTGGCCATTCAATTTTTGCAAAAATTGAGAATTGAAATTGGCATCACTGATGTGAATATTCATTTTCTGAAATTCTGAGGATTAATTTTCATTTGAAATTTCATGAATTCAATTTCCAATTGCCAGTTGTTTTGTCTGCACAAAGGAACATATTCTGTTTTCGTATGATCTTCTCCCAGGGCATCAGTGGCAACTTGCCGACAAAAATTAAAAATTGAATTTTCAAAATGCTAGTTCAGCATATTCAATTTTTTCCCCCATCCATCCAGTTGGACTTCTGCAGCTGCTTACATGTGCAGGACAAGCACATGTAGTCACATGACCCCATGCCCCACCCACATTAATCTTCTTTGTGGTAGACTATAAGCATGCAACCCTAGTACAGTCCACCCAGCCTCATTCCCAGGCTCCCCACCTATATTAGGGTTGGGAGCCTGGGAATGAGGCTGGGTGGACTGCACATGCTTATAGGCTACCACAAAGATTAATGTGGGTGGGGCACGGGGTCATGTGACTACATGTGCTTGTCTTGCACATGTAAGCAGCTGCAGAAGTCCAACTGGATGGATGGGGGAAAAAATTGAATATGCTGAACTAGCATTTTGAAAATTCAATTTTTAATTTTTGTCGGCAAGTTGCCACTGATGCCCTGGGAGATCATACGAAAACAGAATATGAATCATCTCCTTTGTGCAGACAAAACAACTGGCAATTGAAAATTGAATTCATGAAATTTGAAGTGGAAATTAATCATCAAAATTTCAGAAAATGAATATTCACGTCAGTGATGCCAATTTCAATTCTCAATTTTTGCAAAAATTGAATGGCCACAATATACACTCACCCATTTTCCATCACGCACGTAGAACTCGCACAGCTTGGTGCAACTCACAGGACGGGTACTAGCTAACAGTCTAGCAGCGCTGCAATGGCCGACTTACGAATTTTGAATTTCAAATTTCGCAAATGTGATAGTTGCCATAGGTGACCAGTGACGTAAATGAGACTATTTCTTACATAACATCATTCAACAAACTAGTTATTAACCGCATTCTCGGGCCACAAGCCAGATATTGGCACACGGTAGTGACGTACGGCCCTCGGGCTCTACGTCACTACTGTGTGCCAATATCTGGCTTGTGACACTCGAAGCGGTCAATAACTAGTATACATAGTACTGTATACCATAGTCACAGTATAGCCCCTCTCAACACACGCACATTGTAGTCACTATTGTATAATTGTCCAGCTTGATATGCATGCTTTAATTTTGTGCCAGCATGCCAACTGCGAACAGTGATAAGGCAAAAGTAATTATAATGGAAAAAGTTATCATTTTGTTGACAACAAAACAAAGAAACAACAAAAATAAACATTAGTGGGTGAGAGTATATCAGGGCCAGCTACTCAAGATACACCAAGTTTTAACATTTTGTGTATTTTGTCCTTTGCAATGTTGTTGGCAATTCCTGTTTGCCCAACTCTAGACTGTTTCAGTGCATTAATAAGAACTGTCCAACTTGGCTCTCCCTTCTCCGTGACTTTATCCTCCTTTCGTAGCCATGCAGCAATGACATCACCGAGGAAAGTAGTAGAGTCCATCATGGCTTTTACTTTACTGTGTCTGAGCCCCAGGACCAGTCCAAGATTGTAGATATGGATCTTCTCCATGTTCTGTAGGTAGTCCGTGACATCAAGCAGGTTATCCTCATCTGTGAGTAGAGAGCAAGAGAAACACCATTATATATTATTGTACCCTTTTCCACATCCAATAACTTAAAACACCATTGCTTGCATGATATGTAGCTATGAAGTATGTCACATGTAGACTTAGTTTTGAACACAGTTCAAACAACTAAAATCAGTGAAACCATATAGTCAGTTACAAGTTATCTGTTTCTTCCCCAGATTATACACTGTCCATGCACGATGTGCTACTTGCCTAATGGTGTGTCTTCTCCCTCAACATTCTGTGGTTGACTACACTCTGATTTATGTGCACCTGGGAAGGAGAGAAAAAAAAAGAATTTTCAAGAAATGTGTAGATGCTTTTGGATGCCCTGCTTTTCATGCCACACATGCAGTCATCACAAGCTATTACGTTTACGGCTTCAATAGCCATGAAGTTTTACATGTATATTCACATGTACACAGTGTCATTCTATGTTCTAGTACCATAATCTCTCGAAAATACGTCCATGGGCGATGAACTTAAGTGGCTCCTAAAAGAGGGGGGTGGGTGTATTTTCGAGAGTTGTGATATTTCTCTCGAAAATACGCCCACCTCAAACGCAGTTAGTCTAGCCCTTATTATTTGCACATGCAGTGATTCTTCAATGCCTCTTTTGTCATGCGCTCGCTTACGCAATAACAGCAAATGGTGTCTGCCTTCATTTGTTAGTCTCTCCTCTTGCACAGTGCTGCTTCTTCAATGCTTCTTGCTTAACATAACAGCATAATTATACTGTGGCATAAATGGGTGGGCGTACTTATGAGAGAAAAGCACCCTTTGTAACAACTTCATTCAAAAAAGGGGGGTGGGCGTATTTTCGAGGGTGGGCTTATTTTCGGGAGATTACGGTAGAGTTCAGTACCAAACTAGAGGGGAAGATTGTGCTTAGTTCAATGCTGTGCATGGGTAGATTATCTTCAACTTTATTCCCTGCCTATACAATCATATTTACCATGAATTAAACCCTTTAAACCCTATAGTGCACTTTTGGTTACATCATACTGCTCACTGCGCAGAAAAGATAGTCTATGCGCGCTACACGCGCAGGTTCTGCGTCACCAGAAAGGGTGGGACAGGGGAGGTGGGTGGTGTCACCCGCAGGGTGACATGCACATGGTGGCTGCTAGGCTTGGCTGTCAAAGTGGCATGGTTGGGACAGGGTGGGCCAATTCTCGCCCTGGCTGCATGGACAGGCTTAGAAAACGCTACTCTCACCTTCTAGGGGGTTCATTTCTGGCAGAGAAGGCTGTTTGGGCTCTCAGCGGGTGTTTGACAACCGAGAGTGCTGACTATTGCATGCTCATTAATGAGTGGATGTGGTCAAGGTCATGAGTCTGCTTGCTAAGGCTGGAAGTGGACTTAGGTTCAGTTTTGGAGTCAGAGCTTGGACAGAAATGGAGATACGGTGTGTTAAAGGCATGTATAGGCTAAAACTAGTCTCAAGTGAAAATAATTCAGGGATTAAAGGGTTAATTAATTAATACTGATCTAAATACAAACAACAATACTGAAATTTTAAACAAGTACTATCAACTGTGTCATATATAGTGGGAAACACTACCTCCAGTTGTTCCATGAGTATTGTCAACTGAAGTGCCTGTTTCACAGGCACGACCACTGTCTCTTGCAGCTCCATTGTTGTCCTACAGGAATAAAATTAATGAATGAAGGCACTTTTCTAAAAATGGTAGTTGCATCTAAGTTATGTAAACACCCACAAAACAACACACCAATATTCAAACATATAATATCAAAGACATTGCAGCAATTATGGGTTAAAAACTGGTGGTCTTATCGTAATAATTATAATGCTATGCACTATTATTTGATATGTGAATTAACATTAAGTATCAGAGGAATTATAACATTCCATGTTTGCATGGTTAATTTACATCAGCATGTCCTCTGCAGAAAATAGGTACAGCATGAACATGGCATGTCCTTGCATAATGAAATACTGCACCACAAAAATGCTATTGTAATGGTCATTGACTTACTGCAATGGGATTTGTTCTAGAGGGCGAAAGAAACTCTCGATAATAGAGGCTGTGAAAGAGATAAAGGTGGCACAAGATGATTATTAGATCTGGTTCACATCTTGAGTTGTTGACCTCTCTGGAGATAAAGGTGTTTTCAACATGTTGGTCTTTATATAATGACGATCACTTGATGCAATGATGATGGCATATATGCAAGGTGATAGCTTGACCATCTCCCAGTGTAGCTTGATGGACTACACTCAAATAACGGCGCCCCTGCCAGTACCAAACATGTCAATTGCAAGTGGCAAACTATCATAACCATCTCTATTTGGCAAATTACAATTTGGTTTCAAAGGGCTAGTGTTGTTACATATAAGGACTACTGTAGTTGTATATGGTTACCATTCCACGAAAGGCAACCCATCAAAATATTACCCAATTTCTGTCTTCCTCTTTAGAACACCACATGATTAACTGGTTGTTTTTAGTAAATTCACTACAGTGCATGACTGAGCTAATTCAAAGAATGCTGTGGTTGTCAAACGTATTTGTTGGGGGGCTACTAACATTTGCTCAAGTTTCAGCTCCAATTTCTAGCACTACATTCTTTGGATTAGCATGAGAATGATAGTCACACATCTGTGTAACCAAGTACTACATTTGTGTTCATCATAAGTTCCTCGTAGGTAGTCAATGATCCACCTGAATAGAAACACATTGCTGTTTATCTGTTTTGCAATAAAAGGGAGCAATGGGGCACACTGTCAAATGCATTCTGAAGATCAAAAAACACAGAACACACCTCAGAGTTTGTGAGTTTGGTGCCATTTATGTATGGCCGACAAAACTACATCAACTGGCCTGTCTGGTAGAAAGCCTCATGTGCTAATTAATGGCCAACCCCTACAAGTACTTTGGAATCCAGCTAACATTTGGATTACATTACATATCACCAAAATGAAAAGTTGTACTGATCATGCATGAGTTTGTTGCTGTCTATGCATAATGTTACAGATTGCACAGCACATAAAGCAATGCCATTGTCAACAAATGAGCGCTATATCTGCATGCTCTTTCACCAATAGCCATAATGTACAACACTAATATGGCTTGACTTGTACATAATATCCATGAATCACCATTTCACATGTAGTGGAAAATATGAAGGCTTCTCATTGACTCCTGTATGTTTGCGTGAGTTAGACACAAAGCTAGTCTTGTTGTCTTGTTCCCAGACCCTCAGCAAGACCCCCAGTAAGAAGGGAGGAGGGCTTGCTTTAGTGAATTCAGTGAATTCAGTGCTAGCCTATGGTGGTATTCACCAGACCCTCCTCTCTCACGTGCGTGTACCGTACAGAGTGTCTGGGAACGAGACTAACATGAAGCAAACTCAAAGAGTCGGTGGTGAGTTAGTAATGCTTACTCTTCATCTGCAGTGGATTTCAACCTGGAAAAGCCAGTGGAGATTGGTGGCAAACAAGTGATGCTGGAAATCCTAATTCTTGGAACCGTATGTGTAATTACGTCTTATCACATGGGTTAGAGTGGCATATTTTACATGAGCCAAAACAGATACAAGTAAAACTCCACTCTGAGCTGCCATGCTTTTAGGGATTTTTTATTCACTTCTAACAAGACGGAGAACACATGGATATTGCTTCACAGTGAATACCAGTACTTCATCCAGATTATAAAGTGCATGTGTAATCACATTACATTGGGTGCTTCAACCACTTTCATTTTCTCCAGGAGGGATATTTTCCTGCAATGCGGGACCAGTGCATCAGGAATGGCCAAGGCTTCATGTTAGCCTACAGCATAACTAGCCAGACAACATTTGATGATTTGACAGGACTGCGTGAGCAAATATTCCGTGTCAAAGATGGGGATGATGTTCCATTCATTCTTGTTGGAGGTGAATGTGATCTTGAGAAGGAACGCAAAGTTGGAATGGATCAGGGCCAAGACCTGGCACACCAATGGGGATGTCCCTTTATGGAAGTCTCAGCTAAAGAAAATATAAACATCTCAGAAGCCTTCTTTGAACTTGGTTGCCTTGTACATGCAAAATATGGTAAGATAATGTTCACAAGTCACCAGTCATCGTGTTGTTGATGAATAGCACTCACTCATTTGCAGCAATCGTGTACACATTTCTGCATGTGAGTTCTATTCATGTGATGTGTATATATACATGACTGTTGAAGAAGATTGACAGTTCTGTATTTTATTGCTACTGCTGTACAGTAAAGTGAAGCATTCTTGCACATCTGTCCACATTAGCTAAGTACATAGCACCCCTTATCTGCAGCAACAAACGTGTAGCCAGTCAGGCATGTGTTTTATCTGCATGAGAATTACCAGACTATTTGCTTGTGGAGTGGATGAGTAAATGTCAGGCTTGCATGGAAAGGTGATTAACATATAAGCATCATCGTAGTACAAAGCTATACTGGAAATATAACGAGTTTGTCGCCGTCGGTATTGTTACGCGCAGCATGAGTAACAATGCCAACGGCAACAAATGAGTGATATTTATTCTGGTATAGCTTGGCACTATGGTGATAATGATTTTATCATACGAACCTTTGGTTTCGTTGCATGTTCAAACGCAGTGCATGTGACTTGTAGTACCTGATACGGATTCTCGTGTGACTTGTAGTACGGTTGTAGTACAGATACGGATTTGTATAAACTGCATGCAGCTGCAAGGCTTCCCTATTGACTCCCATACATTCGCGTTAGTTGGACGTATGATAAGTTTAATGTGAAGTGGGCATTATACTCATGATCACTGAACGTTTTGTCACGTTTCTATTTTTTTGCACATAGACCCAAAAGCAATAGAGCTATCAAGAGAAGCAAGAGAGGCAAGATTGGAGTTATGCATGAGGGTGATACAGAGCAAGGGTCAGCTGCATCAGCGAATGGTCACCATTGTGATGAACGGCCTCCCTCGTGCTGGTAAAACCACCACAAAGGAGAGGCTTCTTGGCCGCATTCTTCAACTTCTAGAGGTGTCACCCAGTACCGGAGTAGTTGAGCCATCACTCAAGGTCACCATCACTGAGCTACCATGCAAGACCATCAGCCATGGCCTCTGGTAGCCAGTGGTCATTGCTCTCACTGAATGATGAATCACTCCATTTGGTCAATGCTATTCTGATAGCAGCTCAAATCTCGACTAGCTTCTGCAATAAGTGATATCACTCGAGCATTTAGACCAGGAGTATCAAATGATCCCATTCCAATTCCCTCTTCATCTAGAGCTAGCAAACAGCCAACACCTTCCCAAAGTACCAACCAACAGCAATTCACATCTAAAGCTGCTGTAGCTAACGTGGGTGAACTCTATGTGTCGCCTCCAGATGAGCTCTTTGATGAGGTGCTTACTGAGCACTGGAATACGTTACACACCTCCCTGGAAGATGCTACCATCATCCACTTTATTGATACAGGTGGTCAGCCTGAATTCCAGGAAATCCTCCCAGCTCTCCTCAGTGGTTCATGTATCTCCATGCTTCTCTTCAAGCTCCACGAGCAACTGAAGCAAAGATACCAAGTTGAATACGTTAGTAGAGATGGCACAAAATCAGAGCCATACATGACAAGCTACACTGTCGAGGATGTTCTATTCCAGAGTCTTGCAACAGTGGCCTGCTACGGATCTGAAACAACAAAACCAGATCCCACTCATTCTGGTTCTGTAGCATTAGTTGTTGGCACTCACAGTGATCTAGCCACAGAATATCAACTTCTAGCAGCTGAGAACTCACTAAAGAAGAAAGTTGAGAATGCTCAGTACTTTGAGAAAGATATGGTTCACTACACGTTTCCAGGTCAGCTGATTCTTCCCATCAATAACACCCGAAAAGATGACAAGGATGTCCAAAAATTGCGAAGAGTCCTGGAAGACATCATCCACAAAAGATTCCCCCGGCTGTCACTTCCTGCTCCATGGCTTCTGTTTGAAATTGCTCTTCGCAAAGCAGGAGTGAAGATCCTCACCATTAAGGAATGCCAGGATATTGCTAAGCGTTATGGCATAACGTCAAAAAAAGAGCTAAAAGAAGCACTTCAATTTCTGCACCAGATGGGCATGGTTAGGTACTACCCCAATGTGAAGGAAGTGAAAGATCTAGTGATCTGTGACCTCCAGATCCTGTTTGACTCCATCACTAACATCATCGTCTACACATTCACATTCAGAAAGGCAGGCGAAGCTGGTAAACAGAAGTTCAAGAAGACTGGAAGATTCTCGCTACAAGAGTTCCAGAGGTTAGCAACCCTGAAGCATTCAAATCATCTCCTCCCGCCCGAGAAGCTAGTGAAACTGCTGGAGTATCTCCACATTCTGGTATCAATCTGTGAACCTGGCCTTGATGAATATTTCATGCCTTGTGTCCTCCAAACAGAGGATCTCAACGACACTGTGGTTGACTCTCTCCCCTACCCTCCACTGATTGTCAGTTTTGAATGTGGCTACTGCCCAGTTGGTGTCTTCTCCGCCCTTGTAGTGTACCTCCTGCAACGCTCTCAAAGAAAGACCTCCACTCTAAAGTGGAAGATACCACACGGAGCAACTGTCCATCGAAACAAGATCAGCTTTCTGGTTGGCTATGATCTCAATAAAATCACAATGATTGCAAGGCCAACATACTTTGAGGTGCAGTACAATTGCCCGGACGGCCAATTGCACACTCCAGTACACATAGTATGCTCTCACATACGTGAAGACATCCTGAGTGGCCTTGCAGTTGTTATCAGATCTCGAAACTACACCTGCAACACCACACCTCTCATTGGCTTCTACTGCTATCGGCCACAGTGCACACCCACTCCTATATCCGAAGGGAAGAATCCATCAGCAATGATGTGCATCTCCTTGAAAGAACCCATTGGGTTGCTTCCCAGCCACCATGTCTGGTTTGGAAAGGTACTGTCATAATAGAACGGTAGGAAATTAAATAGTTTCCAATCTGTGCATGGCTTCTGCTAGATTACATTCACGGGAACCCGCTAGATTAGATCCCTCATTGTAGTGGAGCACATTTTTCAAGAAAACCAATCTGTGCACGGAGGCCACTTCACATCAGTATTTGTTGGCTGATGCTTTTCCAGAAGTGTGCAGGTACAGGCAACTTCCACCATCTGATCATCTCACTCAAAAATGATTAGCCTTCTGCATAGTTGGAGTGGCAAAAATTGAATGTCTTCCACTAGATTGGATCTATTGTTCTATTAGAATAATGATGGCATATTTCCCCTCAGTGTCGATACGGTATCACTCCACAACAACAGCAGACAGTCCTTGCTCCCAGTCCACCTCTGGAAGAGGCGAATTCAACTCCCCCACAGGACTGCTCTACAACAGGTATCATGTTTGTAGACAGGTCATTCATAATAGTAAGTATGCTGTTATAGCTATTTCAAGTCATTGTCCCTGTATATGTAGGTGAGTGTCCCACTATGATAGAGCTGATCAGATTTCGAGGGAGAAGCAGAAGGATAAACGTTCCTAAGGAGATCAGTACCAAATTCTACCAGTTTGGTATTCTGCTTCTGAAAGATGAAACTGGAGCAAGAATAGAAGCTGTTATTCGCAAACACTTGAATGATGCAGAACAGATCAATATGGAGATTTGCTATGGTTTGCTGGCGAAGGTGAACAGCCAGTTACTTGGGGAACATTAGTTGAAGTGCTTCGTGAGGTGGAACTCACTACCCTAGCTAGTGACATTGCAGATGTCAAACTGTCATGAAAACTTGTATATACCACATCCCAATGTTTAGTAATAAGATTTTCTTGACGTCAAATTGGTAAAATAACAGCAATGTATATATATACAGGTTCCGTACTCATTGTCTTATATAACCGTAATCTCTTAAAAATACGCCCATGGGCGATGAACTTAAGTGGCTCCTAAAAGAGGGGGGTGGGCGTATTTTTGAGAGTTGTGATATTTCTCTTGAAAATACGCCCACCTCACATGTAGTTAGTCTAGCCCTAGCTATGTGCGCATGCAGTGATTCTGCAATGCCTCTTGCCATGCACTTGCCTTAACAGCAAATTGTGTCTGCCTTCATTTGTTTGTCCCCCCTCTTGCACAGTGCTGCTTCTTTGGTGCTTCTTGCCATAACAGCATGTACTGCGGCATAAATAGGTGGGCGTACTTTCGAGAGAAAAGCACCCTTTGCAGCAACTTCATTTAAAAAGCGGGCGTATTTTTGAGGGTGGGCTTATTTTCGGGAGATTACGGTACAATTTGGACCACAATGGCTGTAATGATAGCCATATGCAGCAACACATGCCAGGGTATGATTGACACCATTTTTGAAAGGACATTTTAGCAGAATGTACCAATAAAGCAAGGGGATGCAAGGAAATAAAACGGTGTTCTATAAATGTTTAATATTATGAGGGTCTGCCCTCCAAAGATAATTTTGATCTTGTGCTTCATAAGGTGGCATTGGAGAGTCATCATGACTAGTTTAGTTACATGATTTGTATGGAGAAGATCTAGAATTGCCTGGTAACTGATGGTGGGGAAGGTGTACCATAAGGCCATGCAAACTAGCACTGTTTTGCATCAGTGCCAGTGCTTCATTTGAGACCTGCTGCCTCAACGATCATTATTGCCTTCGATCCCAAACAATAACATGCCCACTTTTAAGGTGGCACGGTCGTCACTCGGCGGAGGTTAACGAAAACATAAACCTGGGTTACAGTCAGGACCAGGGTTACTCCTAGTTCCAGGATTAGGGTTTGCTTTAGGGCAATCTTGCTTTGCCTAATTTTTAAAAGGGTTTTAGTAGCTCATTATTATATTCATGAACCCCAAATTGCCACTCGATGGACGCATCTACACGCTCACTGTAGGTAGCGTCCCAACCACCAATGTATCTCAAAACAATCTATGCCAGCTTTTGTTCAAAGCTACTCTCAAAGTCAGGCTAGACTCATGTTTGTCACTACTCTTGGAATGGACAACTTTGACTGCACCAAAATGAATGCACATTTTAAAAAATTCACAGCTTGTCTACAGGAGGGGCTCATTCACGAGTGGAAGCAAGCATTACTAGCCCCACCTCTCTCCCTTATGTCGCTAAACAACTCACGGCTCTGTTCCACACACAGCCACCGTTCAGCTCCCTTGGCTGTCAGACTGTAGCACCAACGATTAATTGCGTATTCTAGTTAAAGCCCATCCCAGCACTTGAAGCACCTGGCCACGGTCACCAACTAGGCTAGGCATACGGCCGCGAGACCTGGGCCTACTCAACAAACACAGTCTTGGCCACTGTGGCCTTTCTGCTTCTTCTAGACGCAAGCTTGCTTTCACAAGCAGACATTACGCTCTACTCACAGCTACTGACACTACTAAGCTTATTTTCAAAGTTCCGACCACCACATGAAGGGTGCCGCCAGGCCACATCTTAACTAACTTAATTATAAACTGATTATTGGATGGCAATGCCGACAGGAAACGGGGAAAATCCCCAATTTTACGGACCGTGAACGGCTTGAGACTCTCAAAACGGACTGTGCGCTAAAATTTTAACAAGACAAAGAAGTCTATCAGCTTGGATTCCAGGTTTGTTGACCTTAAAAATCCAGGGTACTGTGCCACCTTAATGGCTTAGTGCTGTAGATTTGCTAAGCATGTATATAGCATTTGCTAGTAGTAAATAATGACAAGTAAGTGACTGATGTAAAATAACTAGACAGATGATCATCATCGTTGGGGGCGAGCCTGAGCTGTCTTGTGGCATGGCGCGGCGCGGCTTGGCTAAGTGAGAGGGTGGGGTCTGTGCACGCCCATATGCATTACGCGTGTGCAAGTCTTGTCCAGAATGCGGTGTGACGTGCCCGGAGTATTGCCTCTCGCTGTTGTTGTGTTTCCTCTGCCCTCCTGCGACTGCCTTGTTCCTACGTGTCTGGAGACTTGCCTCTCGTTGCTCCTGTGTCTCCTCTGATCTCCTGCGACTGTCTTGTTCCCTACGTACCTGCCGTCTCGTCTGTCGTTGCTCCCGTGCCACTTTGGCTTTCTGACGCCTGCATTGCTCCCTGGCGTGCTTGAGTCTAGCCTTCCGTTCCGCCTCCACTACTACGCACTCCACTGTTCACGACCACGCGTGGCGAATCTCGTTATGTACAGACTTGCTCATGAGAAAAAAATTACGGGTTTACCCCAAATTTAGATTTTAACCCTCTCTCTACCAGATTTAACTTTCTGCCTACAAGCATGCATTCAGGAAGTATGCAGCACATTGAGGGAGAAGAGAACAAGTAAGCAGGGTATCAGTATAGCAATAAAACTAGTCAGTATTGAATATCAGAAAAAGGATGCATTTCTGGCAGCTGTGTAGCTAGGGGGAAAGAGACTGACATTTCAGAGCAGCCTCCAGCAGCACAGCCTGAAAAAGCTTGAATTATATTTTCTATTTCTATCCATGAGTCTTGACTGGCCAACACTCTTGTGTTTGGTGCACAATTAGTAAACCTGCTGTGCAATGCTGTGGTGTGCATTTGTGCACTACGTTGCTGTACACTGCAATCTAACTGCACCAAGGGTCAAACATTGTTGAGGTTGTCAACGCTGTGTGGTTTAAAAATGAAGCTATTTTATGTCTGTTCAATGTGGTAATGTTCCTATGCTAGAGGCAAAAATTTATTCTCAGACTGATATATTTTCGGAACTCAGACTTCAAAGGTCTGAGCAGGGTAGCAACTTAGCCTCGTTCCCAGGTGCGGAGGATGGGAACGAGGCTAGGTAGCAACTGTGCCAGATCATCAGAGCAACAAGACATGCTGGCGCTGGGATACTTTTCGACACCCGAAGCTACTGTAGTACGCGGGGATTGAAAATCACGCCCGAAAATACATTGTAAAACAACGCTTGCCACCTCCTCCGAACAGTAAAAACTAAAATACTTGCCCTTCCACTGGCCTTGCCTATGAACCCATACCATGCTGCAGCAGTTGCCAAATTTGGCTAGCGATGTGATATAATATATGATTATCAGACTTGTCTGCTAGTAGAACCCTTTTTCCGAGGATAGATGCTTGAACAGATGTAGTACATGTATTTCTTTTGCTAAATCCCTGGTAGAAGAGTGTTTGTAGTTGAATTTCAAGTATATACTATCAAACATTAGCCCACCTATCCTACAGTTCTGTAATCCAGAAATTATGAAATTGTGCATGCTTTAGAGCTTCAAATTGAACCCTCACTATGCATGCACATATTAAAATTATGCATACCTTCTGCAATGTCTTAATATACTTAAAATCCTTACCTAGTTCGATTGCACCGTTAATGCTGTGTTCTTATGTTTACATATCAAGCAAAATTCTCAAATCTATACTGTCACACTTGCATGTATACGAAACCAGTCTCACACTGCAAGCTCAGGGTGTGAGGAGAGCCTGGGTAGGAGACTATGATACACTTCCCCACCATTGCAAAATATAAACAACAAGCTGTGCATATGAATATAATTATGTGGTAAACTTCTTTACAGGCTAAATAACCACATAATTATATTCATATCACAGCTTTTTGGCTTGTATTTTGCAAGGTCAACGCAAACAGCAGTAAATACAGACATCCTTCTCAGAGACTACATATACAAGTTCTCCCCTAGCACCCCTTTCAGAGCACCAGAGGACTCAGGACACACTGCGCACAGATGAACCTTCCCCTAGCATCCCTCTCTTTGAGCACTGGAAAAGACAGCATAATCAAAGAGAGGCTGGGTATATACATTTTACTTTAAGTGTTAGGCATCCCATCCGTAATCCTGTGCTATCATCTCCAAGCTGGATAACGATAAATGCATGATTGTATTTTTCAGTAACCACTTTGCCTTACCTGCCCAGAGCTTGTAGTGTGTGGCTACACTGACAGATAAACTATCCCCTCAAACTATATATCTTCCTGGCACTTATGAGGCAGTGTTCAACTTGCTCCTTTGGATTCTTTGTTCTATCATCGAACATGGCAGCTATATAGCATGCATGCACAGCATTGACTTAGTGTGAACAAGTAGATCAACCTGAGAGCCCTGATCCCACATGCAAAATGTCTGCATATGCAACACGCTGCCATGTAGAGTCAACTCTTATTTTGTCCACTCTATCGTGTTCATAAACAATAGTCTCGGAAAAACACACACCACAGCATTGCACAGCAGGTTTACTAATTGTGCACCAAACACAAGAGTGTTGACCAGTCAAGGCTCATGGAAAATATGAGTCAAGCTATTTTCTGTGCTGCTGGAGGCTGCTCTGAAATGTCAGTCTGTTTCCCCCTAGCTACACAGCTGCC
>CASBWJ010000043.1:27500-28921 GCA_949130485.1 Agelas oroides | reverse complement strand
CGCCGACTTACTCTAAGGAATGGTATCGCCGCTACTACCGACGCCCCATTCGTGGGAGAAGTTGAGAATTTTCCCCCCAAAAGGGCATCGGTGGTACTCCAAAAATGGGACTTAGTCTCCAGAGCAACTACAAAAGTTCAACTTAGTCTCCAGAGCGAGATTTCCCCCCCTCTCTATCTTGTGCTCGCGCAGGGGCTTCCTTCCACTATCAACACCGTTAACCGCATCAAAACCACAAAAATCCAGCATGTCATGAATATAATTAACACTTGACTGCAGTTAAGCGTTAATTCCATCAACCAGAATACCTTGATATGGATGCAAAGCAAGCTCGGAAGCATTCGTGGCCATGTTGATCTGCTACTCCATGTTTACCACGCATTGCACGTGCTCTTCATTAAAAACCGGTTCCCAGTTTTGAGAATGTTTTCGGAATGGGACTGGACACCCTATGTCGGTTTACGGTATAGCCTCGTTCTCAGGCCGTTCCCGCCTCCAGTTTTTGATCGCTTGCATAAAAACGGAGGGGGAAGGCCTGGGAGAAAGAGTCACGTGCGTGATGTCAGGTAGACGTGAGGGTACACGTGAGGGAGGCGGTGCCCGATCGTTGTAATTCACTAACTTTGCGTTGATCAGCCTCGAGTCTACCAAACAACGAGCTGTATTGACGCTCTTTCTAATGTTACAGTCTCAAGTTCTTGGACAAGATATTACAAGAAGGACCTTGAGATTATTCGTCGGGCACCGCCCCCCCACCCTCACGTCTACCTGACATTCTCAAAACTGGGAACGAGGCTATTTACGGTACAGTATCAGTCTACCAATTTCAAATCTGTGTGGAATCGGAATGTAACCGTTCATTTGCCCTACTGAGTATGTGTGTCAGATAACATCTGGTAGGCGATCTGAACTGGTCAGACGTTCGGTAGGTTAAACCAGAAGTATGCACTACATCCTACTATACTACCGATGCACTTTGTGAGCGTGAATTGCTAAAGTTTGAGCTGGGTCTGGCCCTTGAGATTGAGATTACTTGTTGAATGACTTGTGTAGAAAGCGAGCACAGTTGATATAGTTGAGGTTAATCCGCAGTGTATGTGGGCAGCTGCGTTGCATTATAATGCTATGCCACTGTAGATATAGAAGTTTGTGTATGAAAGTAGTGAATAGGTGCTAGTATGGGAATGAGTTAGAAAGGGTAGGCGTATACTAGTCGGCTATGGAAGTAGGTGGGCATCAAGTGCAGGATAGGCGATACACCCTAGGCAAATATAAGCGCCGCAGGAAATTTTGATGTGAAGCCATACAAATGCACCACATTTTGAGGGGGTGAGGCCATACAAACGCGAAGCTTTTGGGAAATGAACATTGCCTTGAACTTTGGGTAAGCAGGATCCACTGTTATTGCAGTTCCGCCATCA
>CASBWJ010000043.1:0-2500 GCA_949130485.1 Agelas oroides | reverse complement strand
CTGCTGGCTCATCTGACCAACCTCAGCACAGCTCAACCAAACACACTCCTCCTCACATATAGGGAAAACAGGTAGTTTCATTAACACATTTGTCAAAACACTCATAGTGGTTGCCTGGTAACTAAGTGCCAACTTTGGCGCGCACCGATACCACTTCCGCCGACTTACTCTAAGGAATGGTATCGCCGCTACTACCGACGCCCCATTCGTGGGAGAAGTTGAGAATTTTCCCCCCAAAAGGGCATCGGTGGTACTCCAAAAATGGGACTTAGTCTCCAGAGCAACTACAAAAGTTCAACTTAGTCTCCAGAGCGAGATTTCCCCCCCTCTCTATCTTGTGCTCGCGCAGGGGCTTCCTTCCACTATCAACACCGTTAACCGCATCAAAACCACAAAAATCCAGCATGTCATGAATATAATTAACACTTGACTGCAGTTAAGCGTTAATTCCATCAACCAGAATACCTTGATATGGATGCAAAGCAAGCTCGGAAGCATTCGTGGCCATGTTGATCTGCTACTCCATGTTTACCACGCATTGCACGTGCTCTTCATTAAAAACCGGTTCCCAGTTTTGAGAATGTTTTCGGAATGGGACTGGACACCCTATGTCGGTTTACGGTATAGCCTCGTTCTCAGGCCGTTCCCGCCTCCAGTTTTTGATCGCTTGCATAAAAACGGAGGGGGAAGGCCTGGGAGAAAGAGTCACGTGCGTGATGTCAGGTAGACGTGAGGGTACACGTGAGGGAGGCGGTGCCCGATCGTTGTAATTCACTAACTTTGCGTTGATCAGCCTCGAGTCTACCAAACAACGAGCTGTATTGACGCTCTTTCTAATGTTACAGTCTCAAGTTCTTGGACAAGATATTACAAGAAGGACCTTGAGATTATTCGTCGGGCACCGCCCCCCCACCCTCACGTCTACCTGACATTCTCAAAACTGGGAACGAGGCTATTTACGGTACAGTATCAGTCTACCAATTTCAAATCTGTGTGGAATCGGAATGTAACCGTTCATTTGCCCTACTGAGTATGTGTGTCAGATAACATCTGGTAGGCGATCTGAACTGGTCAGACGTTCGGTAGGTTAAACCAGAAGTATGCACTACATCCTA
Organism: Agelas oroides; assembly: GCA_949130485.1. Lineage (NCBI taxonomy): Eukaryota > Metazoa > Porifera > Demospongiae > Agelasida > Agelasidae > Agelas > Agelas oroides. Next base: position 1,385 of record CASBWJ010000043.1, on the reverse strand, counting down.
CTATACTACCGATGCACTTTGTGAGCGTGAATTGCTAAAGTTTGAGCTGGGTCTGGCCCTTGAGATTGAGATTACTTGTTGAATGACTTGTGTAGAAAGCGAGCACAGTTGATATAGTTGAGGTTAATCCGCAGTGTATGTGGGCAGCTGCGTTGCATTATAATGCTATGCCACTGTAGATATAGAAGTTTGTGTATGAAAGTAGTGAATAGGTGCTAGTATGGGAATGAGTTAGAAAGGGTAGGCGTATACTAGTCGGCTATGGAAGTAGGTGGGCATCAAGTGCAGGATAGGCGATACACCCTAGGCAAATATAAGCGCCGCAGGAAATTTTGATGTGAAGCCATACAAATGCACCACATTTTGAGGGGGTGAGGCCATACAAACGCGAAGCTTTTGGGAAATGAACATTGCCTTGAACTTTGGGTAAGCAGGATCCACTGTTATTGCAGTTCCGCCATCACATGTCTTGGGTCCAACCTCACAACCCAATACCACAACTGTCGGAGGCAAGTAGAACGATTACCTCGTGGCACATTGAAAACAGTCTTGTCCAGAATAACTGAATAACTGGCATGTTGAAACAGTCTAGTCCAGAATAACTGAATAACTGGCATGTTGAAACAGAATAACTAAATAACTGGCATGTAGAGTCTTGTCCAGAATAGCTAATAACTGGCACATTGAAAATAAATCTTGTCGAGAACAATAACTGATACAGTGCACTCATTGCAAGCATTACATACATTACACTTAATGCAACACAATGGAAAACTAGAAGTACTAAAGAAATTGATATAGAACTGCAGGCACACACTAAAACAGTTATCTGTGATGTGAACAAGCTTCACCTGTAGGAGAGAAAGAGTAGGTGATACAGTGCACAACTACCCAGGATGTATGGAAATCTGAAACTACAAGTAGTAGAAGAAATTGATATAGAACTGCAGGCACACACACTACAACAGTGAACTTCATACTCCAGGATGTGAAGTGAAAGAGGATTGTCAAGGCATACCACCACTCAAGACGTATGCAAATGGCAGCAGTACATGGGAAGAAAGTCCACACAAGCAGTGCAACATTTACAACCCAGGATGTGAGGTGATCAGATTTGCAAGGACTTTCAAGGGCGATACAACATGGTCTACCAACTCCACCACTCAGGATGTAACACTATGCAAAAGGCACTGGTACACACAAACTGATGTGCCACATCCCAGGATGTAAATGAACATGAAAAAAAAAGATCTGTAGGACAGTGAAGGCTTAATCTCAGTGGATCGTAGCAGCAAGGCTACTCTACCACTTACAATACCCCGTCCTATTCAAGTCGTCTGCAAGGGATCTAGCCCCAGAAATCGCCAAGTTTGATCATGTCGGCA
>CASBWJ010000040.1:27500-29204 GCA_949130485.1 Agelas oroides | reverse complement strand
CATGGCTTAGTCTTTGAGACAAGCATATGACTACTGCAGGATCAACCAGGTAACTATCGTGTGGCAACTGCATTGCCCACGACCTCTGCTCTCAGGCAGAAAGCCGGTGCCCACACAGGTCACTCAAACTTTCTCACTTGCAAAGCCCTCGCTCACAACACCACCAATTCGAGCACAACAGCTGGCAAGAAGGCCGGCACTCGTGCTCGAGTCCATGTGAACCACCAAAGGTCCACAATTATCCACAATGGAGACGTTTCTTCCACGGTGCAACAGAACTGCAACTCCCAAAACTCTGCATTCCAAGACCAGTGGCCGGCAACTGGTACAACGGTTGGGCCACCAGAATTGTCTTCTTGCTGCTACCGAGCCAGCCGGGCAATGCTTCTGCTCCCTTCAAGCGCAGCACCCCAGTAATGCACTCGGCAGCACTACGTCTGCTCCGAACAACACTCGTACACATCGAGGAGGACGGCTGCTGGCTCATCTGACCAACCTCAGCACAGCTCAACCAAACACACTCCTCCTCACATATAGGGAAAACAGGTAGTTTCATTAACACATTTGTCAAAACACTCATAGTGGTTGCCTGGTAACTAAGTGCCAACTTTGGCGCGCACCGATACCACTTCCGCCGACTTACTCTAAGGAATGGTATCGCCGCTACTACCGACGCCCCATTCGTGGGAGAAGTTGAGAATTTTCCCCCCAAAAGGGCATCGGTGGTACTCCAAAAATGGGACTTAGTCTCCAGAGCAACTACAAAAGTTCAACTTAGTCTCCAGAGCGAGATTTCCCCCCCTCTCTATCTTGTGCTCGCGCAGGGGCTTCCTTCCACTATCAACACCGTTAACCGCATCAAAACCACAAAAATCCAGCATGTCATGAATATAATTAACACTTGACTGCAGTTAAGCGTAATTCCATCAACCAGAATACCTTGATATGGATGCAAAGCAAGCTCGGAAGCATTCGTGGCCATGTTGATCTGCTACTCCATGTTTACCACGCATTGCACGTGCTCTTCATTAAAACCGGTTCCCAGTTTTGAGAATGTTTTCGGAATGGGACTGGACACCCTATGTCGGTTTACGGTATAGCCTCGTTCTCAGGCCGTTCCCGCCTCCAGTTTTTGATCGCTTGCATAAAAACGGAGGGGAAGGCCTGGGAGAAAGAGTCACGTGCGTGATGTCAGGTAGACGTGAGGGTACACGTGAGGGAGGCGGTGCCCGATCGTTGTAATTCACTAACTTTGCGTTGATCAGCCTCGAGTCTACCAAACAACGAGCTGTATTGACGCTCTTTCTAATGTTACAGTCTCAAGTTCTTGGACAAGATATTACAAGAAGGACCTTGAGATTATTCGTCGGGCACCGCCCCCCCACCCTCACGTCTACCTGACATTCTCAAAACTGGGAACGAGGCTATTTACGGTACAGTATCAGTCTACCAATTTCAAATCTGTGTGGAATCGGAATGTAACCGTTCATTTGCCCTACTGAGTATGTGTGTCAGATAACATCTGGTAGGCGATCTGAACTGGTCAGACGTTCGGTAGGTTAAACCAGAAGTATGCACTACATCCTACTATACTACCGATGCACTTTGTGAGCGTGAATTGCTAAAGTTTGAGCTGGGTCTGGCCCTTGAGATTGAGATTACTTGTTGAATGACTTGTGTAGAAAGCGAGCACAGTTGATATAG
>CASBWJ010000040.1:0-2500 GCA_949130485.1 Agelas oroides | reverse complement strand
ACTTTCTCACTTGCAAAGCCCTCGCTCACAACACCACCAATTCGAGCACAACAGCTGGCAAGAAGGCCGGCACTCGTGCTCGAGTCCATGTGAACCACCAAAGGTCCACAATTATCCACAATGGAGACGTTTCTTCCACGGTGCAACAGAACTGCAACTCCCAAAACTCTGCATTCCAAGACCAGTGGCCGGCAACTGGTACAACGGTTGGGCCACCAGAATTGTCTTCTTGCTGCTACCGAGCCAGCCGGGCAATGCTTCTGCTCCCTTCAAGCGCAGCACCCCAGTAATGCACTCGGCAGCACTACGTCTGCTCCGAACAACACTCGTACACATCGAGGAGGACGGCTGCTGGCTCATCTGACCAACCTCAGCACAGCTCAACCAAACACACTCCTCCTCACATATAGGGAAAACAGGTAGTTTCATTAACACATTTGTCAAAACACTCATAGTGGTTGCCTGGTAACTAAGTGCCAACTTTGGCGCGCACCGATACCACTTCCGCCGACTTACTCTAAGGAATGGTATCGCCGCTACTACCGACGCCCCATTCGTGGGAGAAGTTGAGAATTTTCCCCCCAAAAGGGCATCGGTGGTACTCCAAAAATGGGACTTAGTCTCCAGAGCAACTACAAAAGTTCAACTTAGTCTCCAGAGCGAGATTTCCCCCCCTCTCTATCTTGTGCTCGCGCAGGGGCTTCCTTCCACTATCAACACCGTTAACCGCATCAAAACCACAAAAATCCAGCATGTCATGAATATAATTAACACTTGACTGCAGTTAAGCGTTAATTCCATCAACCAGAATACCTTGATATGGATGCAAAGCAAGCTCGGAAGCATTCGTGGCCATGTTGATCTGCTACTCCATGTTTACCACGCATTGCACGTGCTCTTCATTAAAAACCGGTTCCCAGTTTTGAGAATGTTTTCGGAATGGGACTGGACACCCTATGTCGGTTTACGGTATAGCCTCGTTCTCAGGCCGTTCCCGCCTCCAGTTTTTGATCGCTTGCATAAAAACGGAGGGGGAAGGCCTGGGAGAAAGAGTCACGTGCGTGATGTCAGGTAGACGTGAGGGTACACGTGAGGGAGGCGGTGCCCGATCGTTGTAATTCACTAACTTTGCGTTGATCAGCCTCGAGTCTACCAAACAACGAGCTGTATTGACGCTCTTTCTAATGTTACAGTCTCAAGTTCTTGGACAAGATATTACAAGAAGGACCTTGAGATTATTCGTCGGGCACCGCCCCCCCACCCTCACGTCTACCTGACATTCTCAAAACTGGGAACGAGGCTATTTACGGTACAGTATCAGTCTACCAATTTCAAATCTGTGTGGAATCGGAATGTAACCGTTCATTTGCCCTACTGAGTATGTGTGTCAGATAACATCTGGTAGGCGATCTGAACTGGTCAGACGTTCGGTAGGTTAAACCAGAAGTATGCACTACATCCTACTATACTACCGATGCACTTTGTGAGCGTGAATTGCTAAAGTTTGAGCTGGGTCTGGCCCTTGAGATTGAGATTACTTGTTGAATGACTTGTGTAGAAAGCGAGCACAGTTGATATAGTTGAGGTTAATCCGCAGTGTATGTGGGCAGCTGCGTTGCATTATAATGCTATGCCACTGTAGATATAGAAGTTTGTGTATGAAAGTAGTGAATAGGTGCTAGTATGGGAATGAGTTAGAAAGGGTAGGCGTATACTAGTCGGCTATGGAAGTAGGTGGGCATCAAGTGCAGGATAGGCGATACACCCTAGGCAAATATAAGCGCCGCAGGAAATTTTGATGTGAAGCCATACAAATGCACCACATTTTGAGGGGGTGAGGCCATACAAACGCGAAGCTTTTGGGAAATGAACATTGCCTTGAACTTTGGGTAAGCAGGATCCACTGTTATTGCAGTTCCGCCATCACATGTCTTGGGTCCAACCTCACAACCCAATACCACAACTGTCGGAGGCAAGTAGAACGATTACCTCGTGGCACATTGAAAACAGTCTTGTCCAGAATAACTGAATAACTGGCATGTTGAAACAGTCTAGTCCAGAATAACTGAATAACTGGCATGTTGAAACAGAATAACTAAATAACTGGCATGTAGAGTCTTGTCCAGAATAGCTAATAACTGGCACATTGAAAATAAATCTTGTCGAGAACAATAACTGATACAGTGCACTCATTGCAAGCATTACATACATTACACTTAATGCAACACAATGGAAAACTAGAAGTACTAAAGAAATTGATATAGAACTGCAGGCACACACTAAAACAGTTATCTGTGATGTGAACAAGCTTCACCTGTAGGAGAGAAAGAGTAGGTGATACAGTGCACAACTACCCAGGATGTATGGAAATCTGAAACTACAAGTAGTAGAAGAAATTGATATAGAACTGCAGGCACACACACTACAACAGTGAACTTCATACTCCAGGATGTGAAGTGAAAGAGGATTGTCAAGGCATACCACCACTCAAGACGTATGC
>CASBWJ010000038.1:0-29526 GCA_949130485.1 Agelas oroides | reverse complement strand
CCTTGTTGTACGGCCGGGTAGCCTCCCAACAGTCGACTGAAACTTATCTAGGGCTTGGACGCTACGTGAAGCTGTCCTGGGCGATCAAACTTTGCAAAGTCGGACATCACAAACTCTGGATTGGCCAGTGAGTCACTGAACGATTTCTGCAGAGAAATTAACATGACACAATTAACTTTCATTTTCAACTTATCATCCCAGATGATGTGTGGCCCAGACCCCCACCCTCTCAGGAGGGAAAAAGGGGTCGGATAACTATTGACCGCTTTCTTGGTGCCAATAATCCCATGCTTCTATAATGCAGTCCATACAAACAGCTGCAACACAGTTACACTCACAATGGATGAGCAATCACAGTATTAATTTATTTGTATATCACAGTATACCACAGTATATCATAGTATATCACAGTATACCACAGTAGGCCACAGTATATCATAGTATATCCCACAGTATATCACAGTATATCATAGTATATCATAGTATATCACAGTATATTACAGTAGGCCATCAACTCACAAAGGAGATGGTCTTTGGCATCTTGACTTGTGTTGCTATGCCTCCACGAATGTACTCACTGTATGATGAGGTGTCACCAATACTGAATGTGTATGGTCCGAGTTCTTTGACTGGTTTGGGGGTCACAGCCGTTTAGCTCTGTCATACCCTGAGTGAGGGAGGAAAGGAAGGGGGAAAGGAAGGAGAGGAGGGGGGAGGAAGGAGGGGGAAAGGGAGGGAGGAGAGGAAGGAGGGGGGAAGGGAGGGGGGAGGAGAGGAAGGAGGGGGAAGGGAGGGGAGAGGAGGGGGGAGGAGAGGAAAGATAGGGAGGGAGAAAGAGGGATGAAAGAGGGATGGAGGGAGAACTATAGATTAATTTCTTGATAGCTGTGTGTCCCGTAACAATATCTTCCCCTTTCACTGTTGACATAAGCCTACTCCACAGACACACACAAACAATAGCACAGAGAAAGACACACATCGGCCCACCTGAACTTCTGAGAACGTCACGCAGTCTCCTGACTGGAAGTTGTGTCGAGTTTCGTCAGAACAGGTCACTACACTCTCTTCACTCTGCAAGAAAACAGCTGCACACTGGTACACCAGTTCCCTTCCTCCTTCCCTCTGTCAATCCTTCCCTTCCCCCCTCCTTCCCCCACTCCCTCCCCCCTTCCTTCTGTCCCTCTCTCCCCCCCTTCCCTCTGTCCCTCCTTTCCCCTTTCTCTCTGGTCCCTCCCTCCCTCCCTTCCCTCTGTCCCTCTTTCCCCCTTTCTCTTCTGTCTCTCACTCCCTCCCTCCTTCCCTCTGTCCCTCCTTCCTTCCTTCCTTCCTTCACTTTCCTTCCTTTCTTCCTTCCTTCCTCCTTCCTTCTTCCTTTCCTTCTTCCTTCCTTCCTCCCTCCCTCCCTCCCTCCCTCCCTCCCTCCCCTCCCTCCCTCCCCTCCCTCCCTCCCTCCCTCCCTCCCTCCCTCCCTCCCTCCCTCCCTCCCCTCCCTTCCTTCCTTCCTTCCTTCCTTCCTTCCTTCCTCCTTCCTTCCTTCCTCCTCCCTCCCTCCCTCCCTCCCTCCCTCCCTCCCTCCCTCCCTCCCTCCTCACCTTGGTAACGGCAGAAATCATGACACTAAGTGGCTGTTCCCCTGTCACATCCGAAACCACAAACTTCTCACCGAAGTCACAGAAAATTTGCCTACAGAAAAAAATATTTCTCTTTGTTAAGATAGAAAAGAACGTCAAAAGTCCTCAGTACAACCATGGAGAGTTACTAAAATACCTAAGCGAGATCCAGCCTAAGAATCGACTGTGTCTATGGATGCTCTCTGCTCAATGCCAGAGGTTCAGTTGGTAAGAGCAACATTCAGAAGACACAAGTTCAATAAATGCCAGGTATCATTCCTAGAAATGTTAGGTACATATCTTATAGCGAAACTGTCAGGTATTGAAATGTTATATACATGACCTGTAGCAGGTATGCCTGGAATAACACAGGAAGCTTAGTGGCCCTTTTCACCTAGCTACATATTGCATGTAGCAAACATATTTTAAAGGCCTAAAATACCTTGCAGCAAACCCATGCAGTGTTTGGTGAGGTTCCGAGCCCTTCAAATTCTGACTGGATTTCAACATGTCCAGGGTCCAGCTTGATAAACTAACGTTCTACATGTACACACTCAGGACCCACGAAGACCCAGGACCCACGAAGACCCAGGACCCACGAAGACCCAAGACCCACGAAGACCCAGGTTGGGGCTGAACGTCAAGTTCTTTTTCTATGTCATCTTTCTAACAAAATCAATGCAGAAATCTTAATAAGACAATTTTTTTTACAAATCTTACCCGAAAAGTCCTCGTGTGCTGGTGACAATAAAGCACATGCCATTGCCATGGCAACACTCTCCGATCCTACGCTGCTCCTCGAGACTGGACTGGGTCAGAACGACCACCTGGAATTTCTTGATGGCTTCTTCTGACAGTGCACCGCTGAGGATTTCCACCCTCACATAGCTGAAAGAGAGTTGAGAGATACATGTATATGTTGCTATGGCAACAGGAATACCACAGGCTATATAGGTACATGCATGCAGAACAATTGGGCCTCACAGGACTGTACCTGTTTAGCTCAGCAAGACGGGGCTGTGTCACTTCCGCACAGTTCTTGCCAACGTCCTTCTCTGTGAAGAAAAACTGAAGGAGGTAGAAATGACAGGGGGGAAAGGGAGGGATGGTGGAGGAAGAGAGAAAGAGATCTTTAAAAGAGGTATGTGACAAGATGCAGACTGCATGTTAGCCATTGTTTCCACACAGGAGTTCACACATTGACAGGTAACCAATGGCTACAATAGTTTCCATGGTAACCACCTGAGAAGAAAGGTGTTTTATCTCCACAGTGTCTGGGTCGTGGATGGTCACTGATCTCACTCCAGCTAGCACCACGTCTTTGGCTGTGTGGAGAGACAGAAAGGAGACGGCTTTCTACAATCATACTTGCTATCTCTGACCCACTCACAAGTACACACAGGCACACATGCACACACACACCAACACACACACACACACACACATGCATGCACACGCACACACACACATGCACGCACATGTACACACATACATACACATACCAATTTCTAGTCCAAGGCCTTTCATTCCAGAAATGAGGACATTGGCCGTCCCCATCTTGCGCATGGCTTCATGGCCCAAGACATAGCTGGCAGAGGGAGAGGAAAGGGGGGGGGGGGGGGGAATTGGGAGAGGAGAGAAGAGAAGGAGAGGGGAAAAAAGGGGGTGAGGAGAAAAATCCTGAAATCCTTATCGTTTCCCAAGCACTAACAATATACAAAATATGTGATCTAATATTCTTGCTGAAATGTTGTAAAAATATTAATGTTAGAAATATCACAAGAGTGCCAGGCAGCCGTGACCTAGTCTAAGATGTGTGTGTTTGGTGGTAATGGACTTACAGCTGTCTGGAGTAAAGTCCTTCGTCAATTTCTGTCATCTCCACGTCGTTACTGACCTAACAGGGAGAGAAGTGGTGGGGGAGTGGGAAAGAAGGACGGTGGAGGAAGGAAAGAAGGAGGGACAGAGAGAAGAGGGAGGGAGGGAGGGAGGGAGGAGAAAAAGCCGATGGTAGTTGAATCTGTGCTCAACAATGGAGTCTTCACCTCCATGGGACGCATCAACTCAAATACATTACCATTACCCAGTGCCTGTAAACCACACCCACTAATAAGCTATCTTTCTGCCCAAAAGGTTGTACTCCAAAATCTCACAATAACGACATGGAAAACACTTACCGTATGTACTCGCCTCAGTAGGATTATGCAAAATATAATTTGGGGAGTGCCTGGACTTTAGCCACAATTATCCACCTATCACTTCCTTAACATACACAAACCACTCTCACAACACCGTACTGCTGTACCTTGTACCGTTTTCAAATCCTGCAAACCCAAAACTAGGGCCCCGCTAGCTACTCTTTCTGCTGCAAACCGGAAGTCGCAACATACGGAAATGGGGAAATCCCTACAAATTGCGACCCCCCCCCACACATGCACAGCTGTTTGTTTACCTGAGACCCCGAATTGCAGTGATTCTCAAGGCGTATTTTCTTTGCGGGCGGGCTCTCAGCGGACATGAACAATTCTTTACACTGGAACAACTCCCTGGAATAGCTATATTTATGTCTACAACACTCCTACGAATTTAGAGTAAATTCTATAGCACTATCGCATGTCCAGTCGTAGGGCAGCTTTGATTTTCGTCTTTACGTCGACTAGAAAATCAGCGCAGAAGTCAGCATAATTTCTGCAAACTTTCTTGTGCTTTCAATGTCGCATATGCGAATGCAACAGCGGATGCAGCTGGCACGCACGTGCTTTAAGTCTGCAATAAATTTCTTTCGTTAATTTAGATATCCGCGGTTGCATACCCCACCCCACTGAGCTGGGCGGGGGCCTGCAAATTAACACCTGCACCGCGTGCGCAGATAATAGCCAGATTGCTAACCTGCAAATCTTCGAGCTCATCTAATCTGTATGTAAGTTTCCTGACTGTGACAGGTTTTACAAAATCTGGAGGATCATCAGTTGCAGCAAAATATTATAGCTGTATGTTATTCATCATCTTCAGTCTGCAGGTGAAACAGATGGCTTTCAATGCTACCACGGGATATCAGAATCGCTGGGTTGCATCCGGTGGTTTACACCGTCCTACAAGAATGGGCCAATTTGCTGGCTGGCAAGCTTCCACACGCCAATGGAATACCAGTTTCTCTGGTGCCTCCAGTGTCCCTCTCGCTCCCACAGGATTTGTCCAGTTTGCTCCCACCAATGGCTCACAAGCTACAACCAGTCACCCTGCTGCTTCCAGTGAGTCAGCAGATTCTTCTGATGGCGGGTATGACTACACATTTGTGGAAACACCACCAGATAGGTTGATGTGTCAGATATGTCAGGCTGTGGCTCGTGCTCCCCACCAAGTGACATGCTGTGGGAGAGTATACTGCGAAACGTGCCTGGATAAATACAAAAGACGTTCCAGCAACTGCCCAAATTGCCGGAAGAGAGGACAGGACTTCCCTGATACTAGAGGTGAGTTGATGGCAGTGATGAAAAGGACATGCCTTACAAATGAATCTTTCTTTACTTAATTTCTCCTCCTGTAGGTGATCGGGAAATCAAGTCACTTAAGGTCATGTGCAGTAACAGTGAAAGTGGCTGTGGCTGGGCAGGAGAGTTGCGATCTCTGGACAACCATCTCACAACATGTGAGTATGCCCTCCTTCGCTGCACCAATAAGTGCATGGAGAACAAGAAGGAGGTGACGATCTTACGTCATGATCTAGACCAACACCTCAAGAACAAGTGTCCAAATCGCCAGTACCGGTGCCGGCAATGCAAGGCCACTGGAAGATACTGTGATATAACGACCACTCATCTTGATACATGTCCAAACGTGAAAATCCCCTGTCCCAATAGCGAATGCAAGATCTCAGTGCTTCGCTGCAATCTTTCCAAACACAGATCAAAATGTCAATTTGAGGAGGTGCCATGCAAGTATGCAGGAATTGGCTGTGAGAAAGAACTACCGCGGAAAGGCTTAGAACAGCATGAAAAAGATGATACATTCCACCTCCACCTTGCAATAGAAACCATCAATGAACAACAGGTGAAGAAAAGGTCATGCGTATTTAAAATGCCAGAATTCAGCCGACACAAATTCTCCAATCAAGAATGGCACAGTCCTCCATTCTACTCCCACCCTGGAGGGTACAAGATGAGTATTATGGTTGATGCCAATAGTACAGGTACTCATGTCGCAGTGTTTGCTTACCTCATGAAAGGGAAGAACGATGATAATCTGCCGTGGCCCTTCACAGGAGAGGTCACCATCACACTGCTCAACCAACTGGAAGATAAAAAACACCGCACTGACACAGTCACTTTTCCACATGCTGGTGATGCAAGCAAGAGGGTAGTGAATAGTGATATGGCTTCCAGTGGGTATGGAAAGCCCGAGTTCATCTCTCATGATAAACTTGCAGCAAAGAATAACCAGTATCTGAAGGATGACTCCCTCTTCTTCCAAATTAAAGTACAAGCTGCCAAACCTGTAAAACCCTGGCTAACTTGCACCGTTTAGTCGCTCCATGGAACCACACAAACTTTATACTTTTACACTAACAATAAATTTTATACTGGCTTTTATAAAAGTATTTGTCCCTGCATGACTGAAACGTGTACCTCATTTATTAGAGATGCTTACATGTGTTCATAGTGTACTGTAGTAACTACATTGTAATGTTATTGCATAACTTCCCTGTAAGTTACTGCCCAAGATGGTTATTTATATACTGCTTTCCCTCTGCTCTCTTTCATGTAACTGTGGCCTGGTAGTGGTCACAAGTGACGGTGATCAGGGCGATCGTGGCACAAAGAATTAAGCTAGTGTCCCACCTAAGCATTAGCTTTCTCTCACAGAAATTCATTAGACTACATACCACTAGCTACTGGGGATTTTCTTATTTCTTCACATAGCACAATTCCTAACCTTGTTCCCAGACACTGCCCCTGACCAACTTTTGTACTGTAGATGAGCTTGTGAATGAGGATACAGAATTGGGGAGGGTGGAGCATAACTTGATTTCACAATAACTGAAAAACTAACTTGTATAATTATGCCCCCTAAAGCTGGACAGTGCAAGCCATAATTATCACTGAAACTCAGCTTAGCATAAATTTTCCCAGGTTGCTGATCAATTACCTATATACTGGGGGTATAGATTTGGCTGCATGTGCTTCTCCCTACCCACTAGGTCATGCAGATGCACTCACTGTTTGCTGACTGTGACATAGTTTGCATAGTTTGGTCTAGACATTTCCTGTTTATAGTGCAGTAACAGAGCCACGAGTCAGTGCCTTCAAGTCAATTCAGGTAAGTTTCCTGACATCATCGGTAGTATGATATGAGAGGCAACATAATGACAATAATATTTAGTCTAATACTGAGACTAAAATTTTAGATAGTGTTCCATAATTTGGATGGGACTGGATTTATCATTATTAATTGCAGCTACTGGCTTCCGGTGTCTTTGCTATGTTGTTCACTAGCTGCATGGTGCATTCGTGATTGAACCAACTGGAAGGGATCTGTATGTAAACATCATGTTGCTCTCTTCTGGTGCAACAGATGGCTTTCAATTTTCAGGCCAGTTGGGACAGCAACTTTGCTGGATCCAGTGGCTCAAATATTCCCACACCTTGGGCTAATTTCCAGGCCAGTTGGGACAGCAACTTTGCTGGATCCAGTGGCTCAAATATTCCCACACCTTGGGCTAATTTCCAGCCAGATGTGATGGCTTCCAATGCTCCCAAGACTGGTGGATATGACTGCAAGTTTGTGGACACACCACCAGACAAACTGGTGTGTCAGATCTGCCTTCTTGTATCTGCCACCCCACACCAAGTGACATGCTGTGGGAGGGTGTACTGCCAAGCCTGTCTGGATGAACACAAGAAACACTCCAGGACTTGCCCAAACTGCAGAAAAAGAGGACAGGACTTCCCTGACACCAGAGGTGAGGGAACTTCAGTATAAGGAAGGCCAGGCAAACTAGATTTATTGTTTCGTATCAGTGCCCCCTTCCTCTGAGACCTGCCACCTCAACTGTCATTATCACTTTACAAGCAATGACACGCCCACTTTTAAAGGCCGTAGCACCATGGATTTGTCGAGTGTATGTACCATATGCTAGTAATGAATAATGAATAATGACCGCACACCCGCACGCAAATCGAGTAAGTAGACAATAAATCTAGTTTGCCTGGCCTAATGAAAGGACACTATTATACATGTAGTACTGCATGTAATTATTACCCAATGAATTTCATTTTTGTATAGGTGAGCAGGAAATCAAGTCACTTAAGGTCATGTGTAGCAACAATGAGAATGGGTGTGGCTGGGTGGGGGAGTTGCAGTCCCTGGATGATCATCTCACAATGTGTGAGTATGCCCTCCTCAGCTGCCCAAACGAGTGCATGGAAAACAACGAGGAAGTGAGGATACTACGCTATGAGGTAGACCACCATCTCAAGGACAAGTGTCCCAATCGTCAGTATGAGTGTCCTCACTGCAAAGACACTGGAAGATACTGTGACATAACCACCACTCATCTTGAAACATGTCCGAAGATGAGACTCTCATGTCCCAATAGTGAGTGCAAGGCATTAATGCTTCGCTGTGACCTGGCAAATCACCGGTCCAAATGTTCATTTGAGGAGGTGCCTTGCAAGTATGCAGGAATTGGCTGTGAGAAAGAACTACCGCGGAAAGACTTAGAACAGCATGAAAAGGATGATGCATTTCACCTCCACCTTGCAATAGAAACCATCAATGAACAACAGGTGAAGAAAAGGTCATGCGTATTTAAAATGCCAGAATTCAGTCAACACAAGTCTTCCATACGTAAGTGGTACGGTCCTCCATTCTACTCTCACCCTGGAGGTTACAAGATGTGTGTCAGGGTCGATGCTAATGGGAGTGTGCGTAGTGATGGTGCAGACACTCATGTTTCAGTGTATGTCTACCTCATGAAAGGGAGGAATGATGACAACCTGCCATGGCCCTTCACAGGAGAGGTCACCATCACACTCCTCAACCAACTGGAAGATGAGAACCACCACACTGACGCAGTCATTTTTCCACATTCCAATGATTTGAGCAAGAGAGTAGTGAATGGTGATATGGCTACCAATGGATACGGAATGCCCAAGTTCATCTCTCATGATAAACTCGCAGCAAAGAATTACCAGTATTTGAAGGATGACTCCCTCTTCTTCCGAATTGAAGTACAAGCTGCTAAACCTGTAAAACCCTGGCTAACTTGCACCGTTTAGTCGCTCCATGGAACCACACAAACTTTATACTTTTACACTAACAATAACTTTTATACTGGCTTTTATAAAAGTATTTGTCCCTGCAGGACTGAAACGTATACCTCATTTATTAGAGATGCTTAAATGTGTTCATAGTGTACTGTAGTAACTACATTGGTTATTATGGCACGCCGTTTGTTTCAAGATTATACTGCAATAGTCTTTTAAGGAATAATTAAGTTGGTAATTAATTAATTAAGGATCGAATCGTTTGGCAACATGGTTCGAATTGTTTTGCAACGCAGATTGAATGGTTTTGCAACATGGTTCGAACGGTTTTACAACGCAGATTGAATGGTTTCGCGACGCGGATCAAATGGTTTGGCAACACGCATCAAATGGTTTTGCAACGAGGATCGAATGCCTTGGCAACGCAGATCGAATGGTTTGGCAGCACACATCGAGTGGTTTTGCAACACGGATTGGAAAACACATCGATGTGTTACTTATGCAATACACATCGAATGGTTTCACAATAATTCTGCACCCGAAAAGCTCGAACTTAAGGCACGCCGTTAGTAACAAAAATACAGGACTCTAGATGTCACGTTCAAAACACTCAACGTCACATCGAAAGGTTTATCAATGTCACGTCCTGAACAAGAAAAACTAAGTGAAAATACAGGACTCGTATATTAGACAGTTTAGTGCACAGGTCCTTCAAAGTGGCTAGTGGAAGAGTGGTTTAGGGTTAGTGTTAGGGTTTGGGCTAGGGCCAGGGAATACAGTTCTTCCTTTCGTTCTGTTTTTTAAATTTTTTTTATGTTGGTTTGTTTCTAAGTTTTTTTTTGTTTTGTTTTTTTGTGATAAATCTTTCGACGTGACGTTGAGTGTTTTGAACGTAAAGTCTAGAGTCCTGTATTTTTGTTACTAACGGCGTGCCTTACAACCGAGGTATGGACACCTCAGACAGGTAGCATTTAGGGCACCGCCACCATCCTGGAGCCAACTAGACATGAGCTACATTCGCCACTCTCCTCCTGTCAGACAAACAAAACACATAAGTTAAACATGAGCTGGAGATCTTGCTGTCCTTTGTCGTTGGCGTTCTGGATCTTTCAGGAGTCAACACCACGATCTGTTGTTCAACTGAGCTGCCACTTGTACTAGTCTCGGGAGCTCACACCTCCATCGTTCAAGTCTTGGTCGTTCAAGTCTTGGCTCTCCGTCTTTCTGTGTTAGTCGTGGTGTGCTGGTCTCGGGAGATCACAAAAGTTTCAAAGTTTATTCATTCTGCAACTCGCCCAATGCAGAGCAGACAGAAAACACAGCAAAAGCAATACACACAGAACATAAACAGGAGTTCCCTTCGTGAAATGCTAGTGCTGTTACGTCATGAAGGAGACAGGTGATCCGTGGATATGGGGCGAGAGGCATGGTCACCTCATAGTAGGCATGGTCACCCACACAGGCCTAGGTCAATGATTTCTATGACTTGCCAGAAAGTTTTGCCAATCCATCCGTCAACAAATAGGGGTTAGGGGAGACACAAACATGACACAACAGGGTACACGAGATAATCCAACCGAGAAGTCTTCATCACCAGGCTTACTGTCTTATGTAGCTCATTCACACTGAATCATCCTATGTCATTTCCTCAGGATCTGCCACATCCATCGTCTTCATTAGCGATGACAACAGCCAGAAACCAGAAGAGCTCCCGACCGGACCCACCAACACCGATCCGCATCATTCAGACGGTCAGCAAGGGCAATAAACACTCTTCCACCACTTGCTCGTACACCCAGAGTGCTTGGGATGGAAAACAGCGTCACAGGTGAGAAGGAACGAAAGAGAAGTCCACTAGTAAGGACTGTCTGTCTTGTCAAAGGCGTATCATCATTTCTCCTTCAGAGATGGCGAACCGCCATTTTCGTTCACTGTCACACCTCCCTTCGCGCATGCGCGCGCGGAGTAATTAGCACTTAACAGGTTCGTCCGGCTGTATAGCCGCACCCTCAACAATCGAACCGAGTGGAGGACGTGCCGAGTATGTCACTAAACTAGGCGTGGCCTGTAACGCTCTGGGCATTACGATATACCCAAGCGTTGACGTCACGCCCACTTTCCTTGCCGCGAACTTCGCGCCATCTTTGGTGAACGGCGGTTTTGCTTGGAGGGAGTCAGAGTGGGGGGTTCCTTAACCCCCCACCCCTCCACCTACTGACATCCTCGGCACTGGTCACACCAAAAGCCAAATCACCAAATTCGTAGGCTCCTGGTGGACATGTAAAATAGAAGGGTGGGTGGGAGGGAGCACTTTCCGAGCTGAACTGCACAAGGTTTGCAACGTAACTGCGTCTCCCAGCTGCGACGTTCGTATCTAAGCGCCCTTACCGTAACAACCACCAATCACCACTCTTTTCGGCGCGCCGCGCGCCGAGCCAACATGCGCGCGCCCCGTCTAACATCCCGGCACGCCTAGCCTCCCTTCCTGTTAACTCGGTTTAACTGCGTTAAACCACATTTAACAGGTTCGTCCGGCTGTATAGCCGCACCCTCAACAATCGAACCGAGTGGAGGATCTAGGACGTGCCGAGTATGTCAGTAAACTAGGCGTGGCCTGTAACGCTCTGGGCATTACGATATACCCAAGCGTTGACGTCACGCCCACTTTCCTTGCCGCGAACTTCGCGCCATCTTTGGTGAACGGCGGTTTTGCTTGGAGGGAGTCAGAGTGGGGGGTTCCTTAACCCCCCACCCCTCCACTAGGAGGCGAGACCTCGCCTTCCCTCCAAACAAAATCCCCGAAACCCTCCCCAACATGACCAGAGACATCTATTATCCATAACACAATGTTACAAAGCTTGAATAAGCGATGATAGTGATACACCAATAACCTTGGCTAATTGAATCATTAGCTAACTTGTACCAACCTCCTCGATATTGACGAGAGCATCTCCCGAGATGAGCGAACATATAGCTGATACGCCGAACTCTCCCACCTACCTAGCATCTTAATCACCGAGTCTTCAATACCTTTTTCAGCTGCTGTCGTAGCTGCGCCAATCCGAAAACTATGGCCCGCGTATGTGCTGGCATCATAGCCCAGAATCGACAATGCCGATCTCACCTTGTCAACAAAAACCTCTCTTGTAAGAGCTCTACAATCCCTGAAACGGAAGAGCGGACCATCCTCACCCCCTCGTACCGCTAAGTATGCTAGTAAAGCAGCCACAGGACACAGCTCATTCCCAGTGGCTCCCAAATAGATGTCCACTCCCCTGCCAAACTGGTCTGTCTTCGAGCGCCGCAGGTGAATTCTAATGACCGAAGGAGACTCATGATCGTCAACAGCTACGTCCTTCACTGTCACCCCACGACCACCGGCCACGGACTGCTCGGTGATTTCCCCCATCCTGAAAAACCCGAAAAAGGCAGTGCAACAAGCGGCCCACATCAAAATAATGTCGTAGTCCGAAGCTTCTCGCGACCACAGCGATCGTAACTGGCGCAAGATTGTAGGCGTAATTGGAAGGCGTGGCCTACGGCTGGGTTCCTCCGACCTCTTCCGGCGAATCCCTCTCTCCACCAAACTCAACTTAGGCATGGGCACAATTCGCGGCTCCGGGAGATCATTAGAAATCTGCAAATACCTCACAGCAGCCAGGTATGTCTTGATTGTGCTGTACGCTAAGCCCGAGTTGACTAAATGAGATATATAAGAACATAACAGTGACTGGGATACAGGTAAAGGGTTGGTCACATGATAGATATTACAGAAGTGAACAAACTTATTGATACCAGATTGATACGTCCGTCTTGTTGTTCCCGCTAGACCATGCTCAAAATATTTCTGAACATCCTTCTCCAGGTCTGCAAGGTCCAGTCGGGTCTCTTGTTGACCAACATATCGATCAACGGCTGCGGTGGTCTGCACTTCTCTATTGGTACCATCGAATCCGCTACCTGGATGAAAGGGGGAGAATGACCTCTTGAAAGGAGATCAGCTATTACATTCTCCACCCCCGGAATATGCGATGCCACCACCCTGAAAGACAGTTTTGCCTCAAATAACGCCAGGCACCGCATCAAATGCATCAGGTCTGGATCTCTGCTGGTACGACTGGTCAGCACTGCCACCACTGCCTCATCATCACACCTGCAACACACCACTTGTCCCTCCCAGAATCTCCCCCACATTGCTGCTGCCATGACAATAGGAATCAACTCTCTTGTTGCGATGTTGGTCTTCGGCGGACATGTTGTGTCTGACCATGCCAACTGCAGCCACCTGGTATTCCAAAAAGCTCCACAGCCCCAACTTCCTGACGCATCCGACGTGAGAACCACCGTGGGCTCAAGCTCGCCCAGAGCTGCCAGTAGAGACACCCCATTCCAACCCTCCAGAAACTCATGCCACCATGCCAAATCCGACCGGGCTCCCGCATTGAGCTTGATGTGATGGTCTAGCTTTGCAACTCTTGAACTCAGGTCAAACAAACGCCTCAGGAAAGTTCTTCCTGGTTTCACAATGGTAGCTGCGTGTTGCAATTGACCCGCAATTGACAGGAGCTCTCGCTTTGTACACCGCTTTTTCCGGAGCCACTCACTAGTTAGGTGGCATAATCTATTTAATTTTTCTCTGGGAAGCCTCAACTCTCCTGCAATAGTGTCAATCAGTATCCCCAGGAAAACCAGGCAAACTGTTGGACCCTCCACTTTCTCCAGTGCCAATGGCACACCCAGATGCTTGCAGATTGCCATGAGAGACTCCAAATCCAGATGACATCGCTCTGAGTCTGGTTCCCCACAGATGATGAAATCATCCAAATAATGCCACAAATGTTGAACACCCTGACTCTTTGCTATCCACTCAATGGCATCTGCCAGGGCCATAAAGATCTTTGGAGCTGACCTTAAGCCGAATGGTAATGCTGCGTCCACATACACCCGCTCCTCCCACATCATTCCCAGCAAGTGTCTATCTTGCGGGTGCACTGGAACCATCCGATAAGCGCTCCTGATGTCCACCTTCGCCATTTTTGCTCCTGGGCCCAACCGCACTAACTCCTGAACTACCTCTTCCACACGAACGTACTGTAATGTGCAGAGCTCAGGCTGGATGAAATCATTCACACTACGACCCTCCGGATGAGACAGATCGACAATTAATCTCCATTTACCCAGTTGACTAGATTTGGGAATCACCCCAAACCTGTTCAGATGGACCTCTGGGACTTCACCCCGCTCGAACGGTCCCAGCAGAACCCCTCTTCTCTTCTCCTCTGCCAAATAGGCAGAAACCACCTCTGAATTTTCCAATGCTGAATGCATGTTCTTACGGGCCGATGAGACTGAACCTGCCTCCTTGAATCCAATCTGATTCCTCTCAGAAGGTAATTCACATATTCCTTGTCCGGATGGGAGGTTAGTAATGATTCCCAGTGCTCCAACTTCAACGGTGTGAATACACCCCCTAGCTTTTCTTGCACTGAGCCCTCCCCCACCAGTGGCTGACATTGATCCAAGCTAATCAGATCTGCCGTATATTTGTATGTACCTGCATGCAGAAAAATCACTATAACGATATAGTTGAGTTCAGAGCAAGCCCTGAACTCAGGTCGCACTAGTATGATGCTGGTGGACAAATTACTAGCCTATGGAAATTAACCCTGATCCCACACAAGTACATTGAGTAGACAGCAAATACGGGTAACCACACAGTATGAATATTACAACACCTGTATGCATAACTGATATTGATGAAATGTCACAACACGTCTTGTTCCCTGTGTTTGAGTCCAGAACTACTCCGACAATCGGAGCCGCTTGTTGATAGGCACTCCACCCTTTCCCCTTGTGCCTGCCTGTGCTCCCTGTGCTTTCAGACAAGCGGATCGCGGATGATTTGCTCTGCAGGCTGAGCAAACATGGGCAAACTTACACGGACTGTAAGTGCATTGAGGGCCATCTCTGGCGTTAAATAGGTGGCAAATACGCAGCCTGACAGGATGAGGCCCGCCCACCGGAGGAGCCACACCCACTGGAGGAGCCACGCCCAAAGGAGTCGCACCTGGATGTTGCCACATAAAGAAAGGGCGAGATGGATTCTCTGGGCAAGTATCCGAGGTGTGGTTATCACTTAGGCAATGAGCACAAGCAATATTGCGCCTAGCTTTTCCGGCGAAACACAAACTGAATAACGTCGGATTCAAACGGGACCTACGAAGGTCTTTAGTCTGGGCCGCCTGTCTCCTATAGGCCCGATCGTACTGGGCCCATGCCAGACCTTCAAAGTCGCGGCTACACTTGACGATCATAGCCTGATAGACGATCATAGCCTGATAGGCCATCAGTTCCGGCACCATGCGAGGATATTTCTGCGACAAGACGCCTACCATGCCAGCAAAGCACTGGAGCCATTGAAGGATATCCGTAACCGGTGCGGTCCTCCGCCGCGGAAGCGACAGCGTGTTCCTCGTACTCTCCTCCTCATCCCTCAGCCAAGTCTCTGGCATAAGTTCACGCATCTCGACAAACTCCAGCTGGAGTATCTTTTTAGTCAGACGCTCTGGGATGGGCAACAAGCCCTCCCCCATGTAGCTTCCCGCTGAAACAACAGGTATCGAGGGCATTCCTGGGAGCTCTCCCGAAGACACTGGAACCACCGATGGGGTTGACGTTGCTGACCACACCAGCCCTGTAGATGGCACCATCACTTGTGCTTGCTCCGATGATGTGCCTCTTGCATTATCCTGCGATGCTGCCCTGGAACACGTTGCCAACCATGAAATGGCACCTGCTGGGGGCACAACTCCCATGGAAATGGTACCTGCAATTCCGACACAGAAATATGACATTGATTAATACAGCTGTGCCCACACCAACACTAACATTCTGCTCCCTGCCAAGAAGATTCACACCAATATTGTGTATCCCACTGGGCCATGGCCACACTCATATCATCCTGACTTACTTGCTTACACATCCTGACCTCCTTGGTCAAAAACCAGTGCATACAACATCATTGCAAGCCCAATTTGCTTGCACTGTAAATTCTCACCGACAACTGTGAGTACCCTCGACTCACCCTGCCACTTTGAAACACCCACTGACCTACTTGGTCAAACGTTGATACTGGTGTATACACATGACATTGCAAGCCCAACTTACTTGCACCATGATTCTCACCAACAACTGTGATTACCCTCGACTCACCCTGCCACTTTGAAACACCCACTGACCTACTTGGTCAGACGTTGACATTGGTGTATACACATGACATTGCAAGCCCAACTTACTTGCACCATGATTCTCACCAACAACTGTGAGTACCCTCGACTCACCCTGCCACTTTGAAACACACACTGACCTACTTGGTCAGACGTTGACACTGGTGTATACACATGACATTGCAAGCCCAACTTACTTGCACCATGATTCTCACCAACAACTGTGAGTACCCTCGACTCACCCTGCCACTTTGAAACACCCACTGACCTACTTGGTCAGACGTTGATATTGGTGTATACACATGACATTGCAAGCCCAACTTACTTGCACCATGATTCTCACCAACAACTGTGAGTACCCTCGACTCACCCTGCCACTTTGAAACACACACTGACCTACTTGGTCAGACGTTGACACTGGTGTATACACATGACATTGCAAGCCCAACTTACTTGCACCATGATTCTTACCAACAACTGTGAGTACCCTCGACTCACCCTGCCACTTTGAAACATACTCGGACTTTCATCATCAGTCCCCGGCATACATGACGTCGACCTCCCTTGCAAGCCCCACCTGCTTGCTCCATGATGTTGCACTAACCAACAGAATTATTGTATGTGACCATCAACCACTGAGCAGCCTGCATGCATACCTGTGTCGGGTGACTAGTGACACCACCAGCCACCATCCCCATCCTCACAAGTGCATGCACAGAGCCTGCCTGCATGGTAAAATACTTACCCGCTGCCTTTCGTGAGCTCGTAGGAGCTACCAAATATATAGCCGTACCTAGCTAGCCCTGCCCGTTCCACTTAAAACCAACTCACCAACCCAGAACATACAGAATGAAAGGCACTGAAGTGCCAAACCCTCGGCGTTTGATGTGTGTTTTGGGTCACTGAGTGATAATTATGTCATGAAAATGTTTAACTTTAAAAATGTTGTACTAAAACTGGCAATAACCCTGTCATTATGCTCTTATGTAATGTTATTATGCTGACATGGCAAGCATAGCTATGCAAGTATGACGTTTCAAGGTGTATACTGTAAAATCGGGATAAAACACACAAAATAAGCACCCCATGAATAGAGGCACCCGTTTTGATTACAACAACCACATCGCGTTTATAAGCACCCATACAAAAATAGGCACCCCACATGAAAAGGCACCTGTTACTATGCAAACAGAAGTGAATTTGCTGATTCAGCTTTTTCGAACGTAACGGCAACTTTTTGCCAGTGTGATTGCAGGGATAATATACGTGTACGTACACGTAATATATTATCCCTGGTGATTGTAAGCAAGCTATTGACATGGGATAAACCGAAATTTTAGGTAAGGCTTCTTGGTAAAACAAATCCGGGATTTAGCAAAAACCTGTCACAGATTCGTTGATTCCAAGTGCTTTACGTTGGTGGTCGGGGGGTTGGCAATGATTGATTGCTGACTGTATCTCTGTTTGCTATAAACATTGGACAAAAATTAGCAGAAAAAGAACATAGGCCTATGTAAAATATACACAGCTAATCCGTTCCCACAGAACTGCATGCTACCATAAAATTACATGCGTTTATTAGCATCCGATGAAAATAAGCACCCCTCGAAAATAAGCACTCATTCTGGCTGCTAATTTCGAAAATAGGCACCTGTGCTTAATATCCGATTTTACGGTAGCACGGTGTGAGGATTATATATATATATATATATATATATATACTGTATAGCTGGAAAATTTATACTGGAATAAAATTAATGGATAGTGTGAGAAAATTAATGTGACAATTAACACTTTGCACGAGGAAATTATATACACGTCACCGTTTATTAACGCGGAAATTAAAATTATCTGTGTGAGGTCAAAGTTGCTTAGCAAGCCCTAGGCCTTGCCAGCGGCCTGATTTGCATAAGTAGCATGTAACAAGGCTGGACTAGTTCATCTAAATTGCTGATCACTGCTAGGTAAGCAATTTGTACCTGTTTGAAGCCATTATCTGTAGGTGTATATCGTAGCTTACCAGCAATTTGAAACGGTGCCGATTTTCTCATTTGTAACGTACAGCTCCGACGGACTAAGCCCTTTTCCAAGTTATTTGAAGCTAGTACTCCAGCCTTATGTGAAATCTGGAAGCCGCTTGTTCCCTATGTTGAAGAAAAAGCTTCGCTTTGACGGCCCTTCTCAAAATTGACGAACGATCACGATCTAGCACTGCCCCTTCCGGCTTCCCTGCTGGGTGATCTAACTGGAAAGGTGTGGTCTACACATAGTGCCAGGTCAGCAGATACACACCGATGAAAGCCAAGAAGCTTTCGAGGGTAGTAGTAAGATCAGTGACAAGTCAGTCGTGTTATAGGAGCTGTCGCTATCCCTACACACTAGTCTGTCTCTCTTGTCCATCGAGAGCTCGTCATCATCATCAAGAAGCCAAGAACGCAGTGGCGGTCAGAAAATCACGCCAGAACTTTTGAACGAAGCGTTTTCAGCGAAAGCCACACGACTAAAATCTTGAAAACGCCATAAACAACCCTATGACACCTCACTTGAGACGTATAAACGAGGTATGTAGCTGCTAGCGTGGTAACAGACAGACAGACAGACACATACACACTACTGTAACCCTACGGCGCATGCGCGCCGAGGGTTAATAAATACATTAATTGCCTGTCCAACAAAGCGTGGCACATTAATACGTACCATCTGCAACCGTGACGGCGCTGGTGGAAGCGGCGACTGCACTAGTGGTCGCGGCGCCGTCGCCACCATGGTTTCCAGCCATCGACGTCCCCAGCACCGTAGCGACAACCGACGTGCCCGGCACCAAGGCAGTGGCGTAGCCAGGATGAGCAAGTTACGTGGGCACAGCATGGGCACACCCAGTGCGTGCGTAATACGCGCGCGCGTCTGCTAGGAAATCTGGGGCACGCTCCCACCACGAAAAATTTTCAAATTATACACTTTGAAATCGCTTCTGAGGCCGTTTTCGGCCACAAATACGATTCATTCAGTCTTACCTGTATGCTCGCTTCACATCCACATGAAACTTGCGAGCTAATACCTGATCTTTGACCTTAGCTTTCCACATTATTTTTACCCGGGCACCAGCGAATTTTACGTGGGCACAGGCCCGGGTATGCCCGGGTGTAGCTACGCCACTGCACCAAGGTAGAAGGAATTGCAGTCGCCTCCCTATTGGTGACACTTGGTTCACTAGTAGAAGCCATCACTTGCACACGAAGAAGGAGAAGAGCACTTTCCGAGCTGAACTGCACAAGGTTTGCAACGTAACTGCGTCTCCCAGCTGCGACGTTCGTATCTAAGCGCCCTTACCGTAACAACCACCAATCACCACTCTTTTCGGCGCGCCGCGCGCCCCGTCTAACATCCCGGCACGCCTCCCTTCCTGTTAACTCGGTTTAACTGGTTAAACCACATATAGAGGAATGCTAGCCTCGTTCCCAGGCCCTGCGCGTTCGTCGCTTGCAGTACGAAATTCGCGCAGAGGGCCTGGGCTCGTTCATCACGTGATGTGTGCCGCAGCCGTAATTTTACGTCACACCAGATGTGGCCGCGCCGTGTTGCAGCATTGGTTGTAGAGATAACCACAAATGGAGTTGGAAGAACCTGAAACAGGTCACGCGCGTACGATAGACTACAATAGTCAACTCGAGCTGAAGAAGACGAAGAGCCGAAATCCAGGTTCGACCTAGTAACACGATGTGGCCAAGTCTTGATCTGAATATATACGTCTACTATCCAGCTAAACATGGCAGCTTGTGTTCTTTTGCTGCCGAGACTTTTAGCACTTAGTAAGTTCGCACACGAACCATTACTGTGATCTCTGTGGGCCTCTTTCAACGGTAAACAAGGCGCTAGCTCATCTATGACATCATTGATTCTAGTAGAAGGGTCGTGACGTAAGCTGCGGCACGCATCACGTGATGAACGAGCCCAGGCCCTCTGCGCGAATTTCGTACTGCAAGCGACGAACGCGCAGGGCCTGGGAACGAGGCTAGAGGAATGCATGGTTAAAAAATGTTAGTAGTATTCACTGGCATTATTTATTGGCAACATGTGACCCTGAATTTCTGCAACTAGCATCAACATTTGAACCTAATGTAAAGAATTATGTGACCTCACCCATTTTGTATGCCCGAGTAGAATCAAAGTTATTAGCTACATAGCTAGCTGCTGGATTTCTGATACTCACAAAGACGGTAAGTTTACTGGGATATTGGTGAATGTGTTAATTGCCACCACTGAAATCTTAATGATTATAGTAGCTGTTACATGAGGTATAGACACACCACCCTCTTCATCCACAGCAGATGGTTTCCAATACTCCCACAATTGGTGGTTATGATTGCAAGTTTGTGGAAACTCCACCAGACAAGCTGATGTGTCAGATATGCCAGGCTGTGGCCCGCAGTCCACATCAAGTGACATGTTGTGGGAGGGTCTACTGCAAAGCCTGCCTGGATGAACATAAGAAACTCTCCAACACTTGCCCAAACTGCAGGCAGATGGGACAAAGCTTCCCTGACACCAGAGGTGAGTGAACTTTAGACAGCACTTGGATTGAAATGATGCATGTAGAATACAACATATCTTTCCACTAAATTTGTTACCGCAGGTGAGCAGGAAATCAAGTCACTTAATGTCATATGTAAGAACAGTGAAAGTGGGTGTAGCTGGGTGGGGGAGTTGCGATCCTTGGAATACCATTTTAAAACATGTGGGTATACCCTCCTTCGCTGCCCCCAAATGTGCATGAACAACAAGGAAGTGGTGCAAATATTACGCCATAACTTGGACCACCATCTCAAGAAGAAGTGTCCAAATCGCCAGTACCAGTGTCCCCACTGCAAAGATACTGGTAGGTACTGTGATATAACTACCAATCATCTTGACACATGTCCAAAGGTAAAAATCCCCTGTCTCAATACCAACTGCAAGGCCTTAGTACCACGGTGCTATCTTGCAGACCATCTAACAACATGTGGCTACACCCTCGTTCTCTGCCCAAATGAGTGTATGAACAAGAAGGAGGTAGTACAAATATTACGCCATAACCTAGACTATCATCTTAAGGACAAGTGTCCCAATCGCCAACATCAGTGTCCTCACTGCAAAGATACTGGAAGATACTGTGATATAACCACCACTCACCTTGACACGTGTCCAAAGGTGAAACTCTCATGTCCCAATAGTGAGTGTAAGGCCTTAGTGCTTCGCCGTGATGCTTCTAAACACCAATCAAAATGTCCATTTGAGAAGCTGCCATGCAAATATGCGGGAATTGGTTGTAAGAAGGAACCATTTCGCAAAGATTTAGAACAACATGAGGATGATGATACCTTCCATCTCCACCTTGCAATAGAAACTGTCAATCAACAGCAAAAAGAGATCAATCAACAGCAAGAGGAGATAAAAGTAGTCAAAGAAGAGCAGAAAGTAATGGCCGACAATATCATAGCTGCCCAGGCTGGTCCATGTGTATTCAAAATGCCAGAATTCAGCCTACACAAGTCCTCCAAACAAGACTGGTACAGTCCTCCATTCTACACTCACCCTGGAGGTTACAAGATGTGTGTCAGGGTCGATGCTGATGGTGACGGTGCAAACACTCATGTCTCAGTGTTTGCCCACCTGATGCGAGGAAAGAACGATGACACCCTGCCATCACCCTTCAAAGGAGAGGTCACCATCACACTCCTCAACCAACTAGCAGATGAGAATCACCATACATGTACAGCTCAATTATTACTAGGAATGGAGCAACCAGGCAGCAGGGTAGTAGATAGTGAGATGTCCATCATAGGACAACCTAAATTCATCCCCCAAGATCAACTTGATCATGGTGCAGCAGTGTATCTGAAGGATGACTGCCTCTACTTTCGAATTCAAATACAGGCCACAACACCTACAAAGCCATGGCTGACTTGTACGGTTTAAAATTACTACAAGGGAACCTAACTGGACTAAAGGTGTCTGAATGTAATGTGCACATTGTTAAGATACCCATAGTTAGCAATTGCATAACTGCTTTGTGTATAACTGCCCTCCAATACTGCATTATTTGGTAGTGGTCTCATGACTCAAGTGTTGCACAAAACTAAATGATCACAGAAGTTGTAGCTAAATAGTCCTATGTTTGTTTGTGCGATTAGCAAATACTGCAGCTGTATAATTTTTTCCTAGTTCTGTATAAAAATGTTTACTTCTCCTTTATAAATTAGCTGGTGTGTCAGGTATGTCAGGGTGTGTCAGGTATGTCAGGGTGTGGCCCGCAGTCCACACCAAATGATATGCTGTGGAAGGGTCTACTGTAAGGCCTGCCTGGATGAGAACAGGAAACACTGCAGCATTTGCCCAAACTGTAGAGATACTAAACTGAGCAACTGTGAACTTTGGACAACACCTGAAAAAATGTATGACTTTAGAATTTTCCCCCATAGCTGACCAGGAAATCAAGGCACTCAAGGTCATTTGTAGCAACAGTAAGAATGGTTGTAACTGGGTGGGAGAATTGCAATTCCTGGATGACCATCACGCAGCATGTGATTACACCCTCCTTCGCTGCACCAATGAATGTATGAGCAACATAAAAGAGGTGTATTTGTTGCGCTGTGACCTAGACTTCCATCTCAGGATTGTATGTCCAAATCGCCTATTTGAATGCCCCCACTGCAAAACTATGGGAAAATACTGCAATATTGAAACCACTCATCTTGTCAAAGCTACTTGTCTCAATATTGGGTGTGATGTCAAAGTACCTCGCTGCAATCTTTCTAGCCACCGATCGACATGTCAGTATGAGAAGGTGCCATGCAAGTATGCAGGAATTGGTTGCAAAGAGAAGCCATTTCGTAATGGCCTAGAAGAGCATGAGAATGATGATAAATTCCACCTCCACCTTGCGATAGAGACAGTCAATGAGCAACAGAAAGAGATGAACAAACAGCAGGAGGAGATCAACAAAGAAAGAGAAGAGATCGATAAACAGAAGAAAGAGATTAATAAACAGCAGGAGGAGGTTAAAGTAGTGAGTGAGAATGTTAGAGCTGGTCAAGCTGGGCCATGTGTATTCAAAATGCCAGAATTTAGCCGATATAAGTCTTTCAAACAAGAATGGTACAGTCCTTCATTCTACACCAGCCCTGGAGGTTACAAGATGTGTATTAGGGTCGATGCCAATGGTGACGGTAAGGGTGCAGGTACTCATGTCTCAGTGTTTGCCTACCTGATGAAAGGGAAGAATGATGACAACCTGCCATGGCCCTTCACAGGAGAGGTCATCACCACACTGCTTAACCAACTGGAAGATGAGAACCACTACACACGTACACTTAAGTTTCCAAAAGACAATGAGGCAACCAGAAGGGTAGTGGATGATGATATGGCTCCCACAGGATGCGGGGGGCCCAAATTCATTTTCTACAATAAGCTTAATTTTGATGCAAGACAGATTTGCTATTATCTGAAAGATGACTGCCTCTACTTTCAAATTCTAGTAAAGGCTGCCGAACCAGTGAAACCCTGGCTAACTTGCACTGTTTAACTGAATTGTTAAGGAAGTACAAGTTTGAACTGCATTTGCTACTCAGAACGGATTGTCAGCATCTGAATTGTCTTGTCAATGTTAGGGAACTAGGGTACAGTGCCGATATAATTATTAACTCTTTAGGGCCCAGTTTATCTGGAAATTGGGCCCTAAAGGGTTAAAGGTACAGTAAATAGGGCCTAGTACATATGATGTTTATAGCCATGGGAAGCTAGCAGTGTTTTCAAGAATCATGAGAATAGATCGAGCTACTTCATCTACCACACAAAACAATCGGTATTTCGTTAAATACAATTCTAAACCACACCCTAAGATGTATCCAGTGATCTGAGAGTCTTGGCTTACTACGTAATTATAGTAGCCTGAGGACATTAATTTACACACACCCGTATCCCAAGATGCTTACATTGTTACAAGCCTCAATTAGAGATCTCCAGAGATACATACACACCCTACACTGCTGTACTATGACCACAGACAAGCTGGCATTTATCTTCACCAGCACCCAGGAATGAACTGTCAATCCATTGGCCACTCATAGCTACTATCAATTATTTATGTGCATTTAAAAATTTACCACAGGCAGACAGACATACACACGCGTCTTGCAATGCAGTCCCGCTAGTGTGGGGCTCGCTCAGGCTCGGCCCACATAGGCATAGGAACCAGGGGGCACCGGGGGCATGTGCCCCCCCCCCAAGTTTTCATAAATTGTTATATAAATTGCTCACTACACTATGTGTAGTTTCAAACTGTGCCCCCCCAATCAAAAAGTCTTTCCTACGCCTATGCCCCAATCAAATGGGGGACTAGACAACAGGACAAGACAAACCACATACATTAAGATGTATACAGCTGGACGGAGGCGTCCTTGTCATAATCTCTCTTATCTCATACCTCATCTTGTACAAATGTTTCTTTATCATGATGTGTGGGAAGGAGGCTTCCATGGCAAGCCCACTGTGGTTTAGGTGTGGTACAACTAAGGGTTACTTAGCTATCTGGTGGCCATATAAGGTTATCTTATCCCAAATAACACTGAAACATGCGAGAGCCCAAACAAAGCCTGGGACAAAACTAGTCTCATGCCCAGACCCAACCCTCTCACTCGGAACCAGGTGGGGTCTGGGTACAAGACATGTAACCATGTCTGAGGAGGTTGGACACAGTCATCTGACATACACTAGTCTTGCTCCCAGAGCACTGATCGTAGGAGGTTGGACACAGTCATCTGACATACACTAGTCTTGCTCCCAGAGCACTGATCGTAGGAGGTTGGACACAGTCATCTGACATACACTAGTCTTGCTCCCAGAGCACTGATCGTAGGAGGGTCTGGGGAAGTTGGACACAGTCATCTGACATACACTAGTCTTGCTCCCAGAGCACTGATCGTAGGAGGGTCTGGGGAGGTTGGACACAGTCATCTGACATACACTAGTCTTGCTCCCAGAGCACTGATCGTAGGAGGTTGGACACAGTCATCTGACATACACTAGTCTTGCTCCCAGAGCACTGATCGTAGGAGGGTCTGGGGAAGTTGGACACAGTCATCTGACATACACTAGTCTTGCTCCCAGAGCACTGATCGTAGGAGGGTCTGGGGAGGTTGGACACAGTCATCTGACATACACTAGTCTTGCTCCCAGAGCACTGATCGTAGGAGGGTCTGGGGAGGTTGGACACAGTCATCTGACATACACTAGTCTTGCTCCCAGAGCACTGATCGTAGGAGGGTCTGGGGAGGTTGGACACAGTCATCTGACATACACTAGTCTTGCTCCCAGAGCACTGATCGTAGGAGGGTCTGGGGAGGAGACTAGTGTAAGACTACTTCTGATTCCGGTATTATATCAATCAATCAAAATTTTAATGTCACTTGCAAAAACGCAACCAGCCTAAACAGGCTTATGAGACAAAGTCTATATGGTGTATACGAAAAGGATAAAACTCGAAATTCTCGAACTATAAGTATGTTCATATATAAAAATACAGCAACAGCATGGGAGTTATATTGTGTGGTACATGTTGGGATAAAAAGGCAAAGTAGCAGGTGGATTAAAATGAGACAGTGTGATGTGTAAGACAGTGTGATAAGCTTATGTAAGACTGTAGTCTCGTACCCTGACCACACCCTAGGTTCTCGCCCATGCCTAGCTTCATCTCCCCAAACCAAATCTTTTGCGCGCGCCCTGCGGCCCACGTACGCAAAAAAAATTTTGGTCTGGGGATGAGACTATAGATCAGAGGCAGAGGAGGTCGGACACGGTTGAACTTTACTAATTAAAATGGCTGAGGTCACACTAATTGATCTTGGATATTGCAAGGTAGAAAGCTTTTAGCTTTTTCTATTACTTGCCCCAGCCTTGAATCTTGATTTGAAAACTGGGGCCCACCTCAGTAAAAGTCGAGAGAGCTAGTCTGTTGAGATACGAAAAATCCGAATTAGTGTGACCTCAGCCATTTTAATTAGTAAAGTTCAACCGTGTCCGACCTCCTCTGGATCAGAGGTTTGAGTGGCTGGTAGTCTCGCCGGCCAGACTCTCACACGGCGAGACTAAGTGGCTGGTAGCTGTTCTGCCCATAGAGTCATTGTAAGTTTACTGGTGTAAATGTGTTGCTATCACTGCAAATGATTTGATCGTGGCATTACTACAGTGAAACCTCTCTTAACAGACATTCTATTTTCTGGACACTTCAATCTGCGGTCTGGATTGCCGGTGTCGGAGTGAATAATGTCCCCCGGACAACTGCCAGAAGCGCATGTACGAGGGGGGACATTATTCACTGCGCTTCTGGCAGTTGGATAGCAGCGACCAACAATCCGAGAGCTCGCAAGGATACGCTTTAGTCTCGCGTGGCCAGATCAGCTTGGGTCTGGCTCCGCGAAGTAGCCTCGTACCCAGGCCTTCTCTACCGGTGTTTCATTTACAGAAGCAGCAGAACTAACTCTTACCTTTCAGGCTTCTTTCCCCGTGTTAGCACTGCAAGCAACAAATGCTGGGGTAAGAACGGCCAGGGTAAAAGTCTAGGAGACACTCTGCATAAATCGAGAACTATGTGTGTGCCACTGAGAACGCTCCATAGTCTTGCAGGCCTGTGTGGCATGTGAGTCCACTCACAAAATGAACTCATCTTCCCACCTACTAGTGTCTGAATACCCGCAGGTGACTGTTATCAATCTTGTTCTAGGGGGGACATTATTCACCGGTGAATAATCTCCAGGGGGACATTTGGGGGGGGGGGGGGGGGGGGGGGGGGGACACTGTACACTATGACACCGGATTCTCCATATTAAATTTGCACCTAACACTTTATGCACCTCCGAAATGCGGACACATATGCTGTATACCGGACACTAAAATTTGTACCGACTTTGCGCTAACAATACTTAACGACTGTTTGGCGGACATTTTAACGTTGTCAATCTTAGAAATTGCGTCTCGTTTGCCTTTCCTATCAGCCAGACAGAGCTCTGAAAAACTATATAGCCTCGTGTCCCGAGTACGAATTACCATACCTACCAGAAATATACCAGAAGCCTCCGAAGTACGTACACCTCCCAACAGCGGACACGCAGCGTGGCTATGGTGTCCGCCTTAGAGAGATTCCATTGTAGTTCTCTTACGATTATATAGGAGACACAGCTACACCCACCCTCCATACCTTCGACAGGTTGAACGGATGGCTTCCAGTACTCCCAGAGTTAGTGGGTATAATGCCAAGTTTGTGGAGACACCACCAAATAGCCTGATATGCCAGGTATGTCAAACTGTGGCCCGCAAACCACACCAAGTGACATGCTGTGGAATGTTGTGCTGCAAAGCCTGCCTGGAGGAGCAATCCAGGACTTGCCCAAAGTGTGGGAAAAGTGGACGGAGCTTTCCTGACGTTAGAGGTCAGTGGATTTCAGACTCTTAATCCATGAAATGTTTTTAGTAACTTCCTCCTATATTTCTTCCCTTAGGTGAGCAGGATATCAAGTCTCTTAAAGTCATGTGCAACAACAGTGACAATGGGTGTGGCTGGGAGGGGGAGCTGCGACTACTGGATGATCATCTCACCATATGTGAGTATGTTCTCCTTTGCTGCCCAAACTGCAGGAAAATAAACTTATTAGCTCTTTAGTAGCCTCGTTTCCAGGCTCTCCCTATGAGCAAACAAAGGAAAGGGAGAGCCTGGTTAAACTTTTATCCTGTGAAAACATCACAGGTAGAGAAAACATAACTACATGTGCATAAATGAACTTGCCTACACTTTATGGGCAAAATTGACATGTTCAGTCACAAAAGCTTTACAGCCAACAGGATAGGACTATAGACAATAATATGCTATATTACCTGCCAGTATAACAAGTCTACACAGACTCATAATTCAAAAATCATGCTAACTTGCTCACTTACTGGCAAACTGATCACTATACACCCAAAGCAGTATTAAATGCCAAGGTGGCCATTTCCCATGCTTTACTCAAGCCTTTTCTGCACTTGTTATTCAAAAAAACTGCCAGAACTCGGCTAGCTACATGCGTGGGGACATTGACGATCCACCTACGTTCCATTAAGTCCTTTCTACCTTCTCTCTACTCACGTGATAAATTATTCCAGGCCCTCTCCCACTTTTCCGTACTGCTAGCAACGGAAAGCTGGCCGAAGCCTGGAACCAGGCTACTCTTCCAGAGTAGTCCTCTTGAAAAAAAGGGCATGCTATGTGACTCTAAAACTTCCTTCCCATAGGTGAGCATACACTTAAGGTCATGTGTAGCAACAGTGGAAATGGATGTGGCTGGGTAGGAGAGTTGCGATACCTAAACTACCATCTCACAAGATGTGGGTACACCCTTCTTCATTGCCCAAACAAGTGTATGAAGGAAGCAAGAACATTTCGTCGTGACATAGACCAACATCTCAAGGACAAGTGTCCCAATCGTCAGTATGAGTGTCCTCAATGCAAAGACACAGGAAGATACTGTGATATAACTACCACTCATCTGGACACATGTCCAAAGCTTCAAGTCCCTTGTCCCAATAGCAAATGCAAGGACTCAGTGCTTCGCTGCAATCTTTCTAGCCACCGATCGACATGTCAGTATGAGAAGGTGCCATGCAAGTATGCAGGAATTGGTTGCAAAGAGAAGCCATTTCGTAATGGCCTAGAAGAGCATGAGAATGATGATAAATTCCACCTCCACCTTGCGATAGAGACAGTCAATGAGCAACAGAAAGAGATGAACAAACAGCAGGAGGAGATCAACAAAGAAAGAGAAGAGATCGATAAACAGAAGAAAGAGATTAATAAACACCAGGAGGAGGTTAAAGTAATGGGTGAGAAAGTTAGAGCTGGTCAAGCTGGTCCATGTGTAGTCAAAATGCCACAGTACCACCAACACAAAACATCCTCACAAGAATGGTACAGTCCTCCATTCTACACCAGCCCTGGAGGGTACAAGATGTGTATCAGGGTCGATGCCAACGGGAATGGTGATGCTGCAGGTACTCATGTCTCGGTGTTTTTCAGGATGATGAAAGGGAGGAACGATGACAATCTGACATGGCCCTTTACAGGAGAGGTAATCATCACACTGCTCAACCAACTAGCAGATAAGAATCACCACTCACGTACGACCACGTTTTCAAAAGGCAATGACATGTGTAGGAGAGTAGTGGATAGTGAGATGGCTCCCAGTGGATATGGACAGCCCAAATTTATTCCCCACGATTGACTTGATGCTAAATGGAATCACCAATATCTGAAGGATGATTGCCTCTACTTTCAAATTGAAGTACAAACTGCCCAACCAGCAAAACTCTGGCTAGCATGCAATGTTTAGTGTGACTAGTTGAGAGTCCAGCTGCATGATG
>CASBWJ010000036.1:0-30586 GCA_949130485.1 Agelas oroides | reverse complement strand
CAGTATCCGAACATTGATTTTTCAGGGTTTTTGTAAGGTGGGGGGGCACAAAAGAGTATCGCTTCTTAATTTGACGCTCTGCCAGCCTCTTCCACATTATGTAAAGATGCCGATGCCTATAAACACTGACATCTCAGGCTGTCATCATTACATAATCTCAGCCTGATAAGCTGAGGAGATGGCACTGGTAGTCAAAGAGAGATGGTGGGATCAGCAGCCAGTCATAGACATACCTGATGCCAGAATAGAAGTCTCAGGGCATGGAGGCAGCCCAGATGACCCACTCACCATCACCTGTGCCTACTCTACCTTTGCTCAGGGGGAGAGACTGAAGATACACCTCAGCAGCTTCTACACAGATGATTACCCTAATCATCTGGATATATCCCTATATGAGAGGCACTACACAGCCTCTGAGTGCCCCCCTCAGTTCTGGCGTCCTGTGTGGTCTAGGGCAGCACCACCACAGGTAGAGCAGCCCCCCACTATAACAGACATCAGGACAGAGATAGATAATGCTTCTGCTATATTCATAGCTGTGCCTGAGATATGGCTGATAGCACAGGCTATGCCCTCAGAGTATGAGGGTAAGCTACTGCTGCTAGAGCTGACAGGTGTGAAGCTATGGCTGGTGTGCCAGCCCCTGCCTGCTGGCTAGTAGATGCCCCCCTGATAAAATCTGTTCATCCATGACTGGTGTAAGTCGGCATGTGTCGGCTCACGTGGTGGCAGGGCTGTGCCTTCTGGGATGATAATGCTGTCATCTACAGGTTCAGCAGCCATAGCCCTGACTGACTTAGCAAAATCAGACTCTGGCTGGGCATCTAGGGTAGTAGGCAAATCGGCAGCATCTCTTACCATAATGCCATCCATCTGCTGTAGCAGCAGTGCCCCATAGTGTGCTATGTCATCTAGGCGTGTCTTAGTGTCATGGTAGTGATCTGACATCCTCCAGTGTGTGCCACCTGTCTCAGAGGGCACTGCCACTATGATGTCCTCTGGATCAGAGGCAGCCACTAGGTCAGCTACCAGCCTAGGCAGCCCCTCTACAAGCCCCTCCATACAGGCGATTATGCCCATGTATTCCTGTGCTGCCTCTTTCTCTCTGCCTGTCAGTCTGTGTATGCCAGTCATAATGCCTCCTCAGAATAGGCTGTCTTGGGGTATGTCATAGTTAGTCCATAGATAGTCATTACACTCTCTCATAATGGGCTCAGCACCAGCACGTGAGACCTTAAATGATCTCTCTAGCCTATGTGAGTGCCAGCCTAAGTGATCCCACTCACCCACCAGCCCAGATATAGCCACCTTGCCCTGCTGTGCCAGCAGCAGCTCTGTCAGCTCAGCTATGTCTATGGCACTCTCAGCATACTCAGCACTGCGGGATGAGGAGGGATATGGGGGATCACAATAGATGAGAGCCCCCTGCACTTTAGCTGATCTCTCTAGCACCCTCTGATATGGACGGCAGAGTATCTGCACACCTGCCAGCCTGTTAGCTAGTCTGTCTATGTCTGGACTCCCATCCATCAGGGTGCGGCTAGGGCGATACCCACCTTCCCAAGCTATCTCAAATCTAGTATCAGCATCAGAGGCAAACAGGCTGTAATATACCACTACCATGAATGCCCATGCCCTAGTCAGCTCATCAGCATCATCTAGCTGCTGGTGTGCCTCATAGAAGAGTGTCTCACTACGTGGTGTATATCGTAGCAGGGCTTTAATGTCAGCAGGACGTTCTCTCACCACTCTCAGCCAGTTAGTTAGCCTGTCATTGATGTCATTAGCTATCTCCACATCAGATCGGCGTCTATTGAGCAGTATTGCCCCAGAGCCTACAAAGGGGTCTATATATGTCTGCTGAGGCTCCCATGGCAGCAGCTCTACTATCTGTTTGCCGACTCCAGCTAGATTACAGCATGATTTGCCACCTAGCCACCTGATGCTCCTGATAGGTGTGCTAGTCATAATCTCAGCAGTCTCCTAGATGCCACCAGATGAGTGCTAGCCCCTCTGGATTATCGTCTGTCGGGTGGTGGTATCTGGCATATAGAGACTGGGCTACTCTGTCTTGTATCGGCTTAGGAGCACGATCTGGTCTGACGCCAGCCCAGCTAGATAGTGGGTGTGCCCCCTCAGTGTAAAGTGCTGTTTCTTCATCCCAGAGTGCCTGTGCTATCTGGTAAGCACCAAAGCTGCCATATGACTGCCACTGGGGATGCCAGTCATCCATATTGATGGCTGTGTAGTCTCCACCACTCTCACACTGCCTGATAGCAGATAGTGGCTGCTGGAAGTCATGTGCCACTGCCTCAGAGGTAGGTAGCAGGAAGCAGAGTGCTACCCACAGCACCACAGCCCCCATAGCCACTCTCACTGCTACTGCCTCGGCAGCCGATCCAGATAGGGCACACCTTTGATCTCTGCCATAGTTCTAGCTGACTGAGCAGCCATAGAAGCATATGGCTCACTACTTATCCACTTGATGTAGCCATTAGAGTAGATGCCCACACACTGCCATACCCAGATGCCCCACTTCCACCAGTATCTGACTGGACGGACTCTCTCTCTCCTGTAGCCATAGCCCTCCAGCTCAGCCATTATCAGCTCAGCAGCCATGTCTAATCAGTGGGAGGCACATCAGGTCGCTTGTGCTCAATCATGGCATTCCAGAGCCTGTTTTTAGCCTGTGCTAAGTCCTGCACTGGTAGCTCAGCATCACGGGGCAATATCCCCCTGATCACATCCAGTAGCAACTTGTGAGTGTCTGACTCCCAGTCATGTAGCTGGAGGACATCTAGCACTCTGTGGATCAGGTCAGTCTCAGTGTGAGACAGGATGTTATTGCCAGAGACTACTTCTGACTTGCTGTGTGGTATGGGAGTTGCCATTGATTATTCCTCCTAGGTGTAGGTATTGGGTGTCTGTAGGTAGCTACTAGTAGTGTCTGTCTGCCATCTAGTGATTTATAGACAGCTATCTCAGGATTAGGTGCTTTCTTAGGCATGGGATTTAGCTCTCAGGCGTCTGTCTAGGTGCTTACGATACTCAGCTAGGTGATCTGTCTGGCAGTGGAAGCCCACATCCTGCATATCTGAGTTCTGAGCCATAGCCAGCCTGCTGATAGGAGTAGCACATCTCGGCGTCTGCGCATCTTATAGGCAGTCTCACTATCCATACACCAAGAGAAGTGGAAGGGAGGCACACCATGTGATCTGGCTACACCATCAATCCCTGGATGGCACAGGCAGCCCTCACAGCCCAGACACTGCCACTTACACACACGGCAATACTTATTGCCTATCACACCACCCATCACTTGCCCTTCCTCTTACGCTTGGATTTAGGCTGCTCGGTGGCTGCCTCAGTAAATTTCTCCTCATAGTCATCGCTCTTAGTAGCAGGCTTGATGTCGCCATACTCATCTATCAGGGCCTGTGCTGGTGCTCCAGCCACCTCAGCCCACATCTCACTAGGCATCTTATCTTCTGCCTCAGCAACAGGGGCAGGCTTAGGCTGCTTAGCCATATACTCATCCCACATCTGCTCAGTAGCTAGGGCATACTCACGGGCTTCTTTGAGGCTAGGGAATAGCCTGACACTCTCCCAGTTATCTGTGCCGACAGGGGCACATCTCAGCCGATAGGAGAGCTTAGGCATCACACGCCGAGACTCGTGATACTTGCCCACCATGACATCATCTATGAAGGCAACTGCCTGCCACCTCCAGTATGTGCCCTTGTGCTCCCACTCTTTATGTTTTACACTCATCGCCTGTATCCTCCCATTCTGATGGTCGTATTGAGCCTGGGTGATCTGGATGGCACATAGCTAGCCCTATGGCATGTAGTGCCGTGTGCATGGAGTGTGAGCGCTTGATGCTCTGTAGCTGCTCATAGGAGCAGATGCTCTCCTCCACATGTAGATGCTGTGTGACCTCATGTGCCCACTCAATAAGAGAGGCATAGCCAGCCAGCACACTATACATGATGGCATTATCTGTGGGATTGAGATCAAAGTGGTCAGGGGCAGGGGCAGGTATCGGTGTCATGACTGATCCTCCTCTGGTGTGCGTAAGTTGCCATACTCATCTATTAGCTCTGGTCTACGGGTGCTACCCTGCTGTAGCCCCTGTAGATCAGTCTCTTGCCCCCATGCTGCTGGGCGATACATAGGCTGAGCACCTGGTATCTCATGGTGGCATCCAGTTAGTGTCCTGCCGATGTCTAGCAGCATGATGTGCCTCTCATGGCACTCCTGATATGCCTCAGCCATCTCAGGTGATATAGTGCCCTCAGCTTCACGCCACCTGCACTCATCTACCATCCAGTCCAGCAAGCAGGCATAGTTATCCCAGATGCCCTTCAGGACTAGATGTAATCTGGGGATGTCATTTGTGGATAGGGCTTGTAGCCCATCCATGCCCACATAGCAGGTGGGTGTCTGTAGTGTGTGCTCAGTCATGAGTTATCCTCCTGTGCTCTCTGGGCATCTACCCAGTCATTACGGGCTTTCTTGTCTTTGTGCTTCTGGACTGGAGCACCTAGGCTGCCTGCCTGTGTGCCCTTACCAGCTAGTAGCCCAGCTACTATGCCGACAGCTCCTATGAGCATGGCACGGGCAGTCTCTCCACCTATCACCTCTAGCCAGCCACTATCGGCAGGTGCTCTGGAGATGAGATGGATTAGCCATGCTCCCCCCTTCACACCTAGGAATGAACCGATCATTGACCAGTTAGGTGGGCGTCTGTCTCTCTCTGTAGTCATGTGTATCTCCTCTATGTGTGGGTTAGTCTAGGGCACACTGCCATGAGCAATAGACGATGGCTGATGCTGGGCAGGGTTCTACTGATGGCACAGGCACACCACATCTCCTACATGTAGGTGTCGGCACATGTGCTGGGGGCTGGGCTGTCATGGCTGCCCCCCTAATGTCTTATAGAGTGCCCGTGCTTGCTTACGGGCTTTGCCGATGTCTATAGGAGTGGAGGCAGGTGTGGGAGTTTGCTTGCTGACAGATTTACCTGCCTCCACATCTGTAGTGGGGGCAGTGTCTATGCCATGACCTGCCCCCACAGCTAATACACGATTGAGCTCATCAGACATCTCACCATATGGGTAGGGGCCACTATCCCAGTGATTATTAGGTGGTGGCATGTGCTGATGACCGACAAAATTGAACTCGGCACGGGCACTAGGAGACATCCACACCTCATCAGGTATCTTCTTACTACTCCCGACTGCCTCCCAGGGCACTACCTCTGTGATGCCACCAGCTAGCACCTGTGGCATCCACAGATTATCCCTCTCCCACTCCAGCTCAGCATCAGTCAAATTTCTCATGTCGGCAGCCCATGAGACAAACTCTGTCTGCCAGACATTAGCATGATTACTCTCCACATTCACCCACCTGCCATCCACAATACAAGTGCGGGGCTTCTTCTTACCAGCTACCCACTCATAGATACCTCTCAGGCTCCATGACGGGCCTGTAGTCGGCTGTGCCTGTGCCAGCAGCTCATATCCCTCTCGGCTAGCTATGTTAGACACTCTGGACTTACTGCCCCCATATGACTTCTTGTATGTCAATGAGGTAGTGATAGGGCAGGCAGCCACAAAGTGAGGGCGTGCCAGTCTCATCTTCTTCCTCACATAGTCTATGTGCCACTGGGGAGTCCTGCCTATGCCCTCCCATGTGTGCCTGAGTAGTGCTAGTGGCAGGTCAGGACGCCTGTAGCTGCCATAGTTCTGCTCATCTGGCACTCTATCCCAGCCGTCTAGCCAGCCATCAGTCATAGTCATTTGATGTCTCCTGTTTTATCTTGTCTATCCTCTGGGGCGTGCCAGCCATGACATGCACATTAATCTCTTTGATGGACGGGAGATTGAAGCTGTCAAATATCTCCTGTGCTATCTCCCTGAGTGGCTGGACACCATCCCAGAACATGTCTATGAGGGAGGATGACTCTCTGCCATTGAGGTGTGTGAGAGTTATCTTGACTAGCAGGGGCTTCATAGGGGGCTGAACCTTTGGGTGTGGTCGTGTGATAGAACTGGTGGGCTGGCAACTTACCATCGGCATCTCCTAGGGTGTAGATACCACAGCACTACTACTATGGCAGTCTGATCTTCTGTGTTCCTCATGTTCTTTTACTGACATGCCTGCTTTGGTAGCTAGCCCTACCACATCACCATCCACATCATACTCATCATCTTCCTCCTCCTCTTCAGCAGTGTCCTCCTCCTCTTCTGGTGGCTCTGGGGGCTTGCGCTTCCCTAGCTGCCGCCAAGCATAGAGAGCTGGGGCTTGTATCTGCCGTGCCTGCACATCAGCCCACTCAAGCCAGCCACCATCATCCCCGTTATACCCAGCTAGCTGTCTGCCAGCTAGGAGGACACTGACACTATCACTTGACAGCCTGAGTGCTATCTCTGTGCCCTCAGCATGAGGATGCACCACTATGCCACACTTAGTGCGGGCTATAGCTATAGCATCAGCCACTGACACTGCCCCCTCAGTGCCAGCCTTGGCATGCTCCTGTGCCTCACAGATGGCTACCATCTGCACATACATAGTCTCAGCCAGTAGGCACATATTGAGTGCTGTGATCCTATCTGAGTTCATCTTCTAGCTCCTCTCCCATTAGGGCTGCCCGTGCTCTCGGCAGCCACTCCTCACCGAGTGAGACAAACTGGGGATGCAGTGGGATAGTCTCACCATCAGGCAGGAATAGAGGCTCAGGTATCACAGCCATCACACACCCTCCCAGTCTTCCATCCAGTAGTCCTCATCTGTGCCTCGGCAGTCCTCACAGAAGCCCCTATCATCTAAGTTGCGGGCAGGCTGCTGGCAGGCATCACATCGTCTCTCACGCATCGGCGTCTCCTGTCTGTGTGATGGTGAGTATCCAGCCCCTGCCACTCCTCAGCAGCCAGCCACTATCTACTAGCTGCTGGAATATCTGCCGTCTGCGCTCCCTAGACATAGACCTGCCGACATCTAGGCTGTCTATGCTGCCACTCCAGACTAGGCTGGCAGGCATCAGCACAGCCTCAGACATTATCTGATCCTTCATAGCCTCTCTAGCCTCATTGACTTTATCTCGGCTCACTTGAGTAGCAGCCTCCTAGTCTTATCACTCGGTGTCATGTGTGCCTCTAGCAGGTCGGGATACAGGCACATGGTAGTGACCACATCGGCTGTCTCAGATATACCACAGGCAGCAGCATAGGCAGCCCAGTCCAGCACTGGTGAGGGCTTGTATGTGGCTAGCACTCTGCCATCATCGGCTAGTAGTATCTCAGCACCTGCTATCAGCAGTGCCTCTTTAGCCAGCCTCTTACCCTCAGAGATCATCTTCTGGGGCTGGGAGATAGTGGATGTCAGGGCAGGGATCATCAGAAGCATGGACTGGAGCTCTTTGGTAGCCACTACACTCCTGTCTGGCACTGCTGCTGTGGCTGCCACATCTGGCACACCCACATCAGCTAGTGGCTTACCAGCATAGTAGCTGTCTGATGTCTCATCCTGTGCTGCCTCCCAGGGCGGTCTCCCTATCCTGATGCAGTCCAGCATGTCCAGGGCTGCCTCCTCTAGCTGAGTGATGAGGTGTAGCTGAGGCTGGAGGGGCCCTATGAGCTTCACTCTCTGCTGGATGTTAGACATGGAGCCTGGTATCTGACCTACAGGCATCACTGCTATGTAGGCACACAGCTTACCCTCAGTCTCAGGTGGTATCTCATGGTGAGGGAGAGGGCTGTAGCCATAGATGCCACCTAGCACAGCTAGCTGATGCTGGACTTGCATAGCTATGTATGTCGGCACAGCATCATGCTTAGATACACCATCGGCTGTCTCTACTGCTCTCTGCCACTGCGCCCACCAGCTAAAAGTGACCTTGCACTCAATAATGAATGTCATATCAGCACTCTCACTATGTAGCAATAAGTCTGGTGTGCAAGTCAGTTGTGTCCTGCGGTTAGCACGCCACATCTGCTCAGAGCCATCTACACGGGCTATGTCAGGATACTTACCTCTGAGCTGATTGATAGCCTCAGTCTCTACCACAGGCTGAAGCAGGCTACCTGCCAGCATGTTATTATTCACCCACTGATGAGAGTTAGCTACCTTGCTCTCATAGAGCTGACTAGGAGACTGCCAGGGGCTACCACCTAGCACACAGGCAGCAGCCTCACTACTCCCGATGGTGTTCTGTCTCTGTGCCAGCCAGTCAGGATCAGTAGCAGTAGGGTCAGTGCCCCTGCTGTAGCCAGTATTGATAGCCGATAGATGTGCCATCATCCTGCCCAGTCTGCTTGAGCATTAGCATTGAGCTTCCTGCCCACAGCTACTATATCCATGTCATCATAATCAGTATCATCCAGCATCTTCTCTACTATCTGCATGACTACCGAGAAGACGATGGGATGATCACCATCTCTGATTATCTGGTCGCCTATCCTCTGTAGCCGTGTGGGCTCCTGATCTGGCTCAGGGTCTGGCAGGGCATCTATGTGAGGCATGATAGCCTCAGTCAGCTCAGCCAGCATACCCTTCTCTAAGTCTGTGGCAGTCATAATGTCTCCTCTATTATTTGTGGGATACTGGGATGCCAGTCGGCTGGTGGGCTCCATGCTGTGACTCCTGTATCGTCTAGCAGTATGGCAAATACTTTGCCATCACTAGATAGCCCGACATAGCCAGATGGCTGGTGTGCCTTGATGCCTAAAGTCCAGTCCTCGCCGTTCATGCTGGTGCTCCTATGGCTACTGGTGGTGTGGCTGCTGGGGGGAGTGCCTGTGTAGTAGTCGGTGTCTTAGGTCGCCACAGAGTGCCATCATCTATACGGGCTAGAGCGAAAGCTCTAACTCTCATAAAGCCATCCTGCCCATATGGCTCAAACGGGCGCGAGAAATCATCCTCCCCACACCTCACTAGCACAGGACTACCAGAGCCTGTCTTGCTATA
Source organism: Agelas oroides (assembly GCA_949130485.1). Lineage (NCBI taxonomy): Eukaryota > Metazoa > Porifera > Demospongiae > Agelasida > Agelasidae > Agelas > Agelas oroides. Next base: position 21,619 of record CASBWJ010000036.1, on the reverse strand, counting down.
CACCACTGCTGCCAGATACCAGGGGCTGCCTCCCAGCCCATCTAGGTGTATCCACTTACCATCCTCAGCAGCCCTGTCTATGAGCTGGAGTGGGATGATGGCATGTAGCTCACCTGTCTTCTCACCAGTCTCTATGTCTTTACCTAGGGCAAAGGTAGGTGTCGGCATGTCATTACGATTGATGTATGTCTCTATCGGCACATCCTGCCGTATAGTGCCGAGACTGAAGGCTGGCAGTTTCTCAGCAGGTGCTGGGGGGGCAGTCTCAGTCGGTATTACTGGGCTGGTGGGGGGCTGTGGTATCTGTGATAAGTCAGTCATAGTCTCACTCTACACATAGCCGAGCAGTAAAAGTGGTATTAAGCAACTTTTAGATTAGGGATAGTTCTGGCTGCCACTCTACCTCTCCTGCTAGCACACTGGCACACTGCTCTAGCAGTGCCTGTGCTAGTGCTGGGGGGATAGCCATACCTAGCTGACTACACACACTGCCATAGCTGCCCTTCAGTATCCAGTGATCATCAAATGTCTGTAGCCGTGCCAGCTCCCGTAGTGTCAGCCGTCTGTCCAGATGCCAGTGGAATAGCTTATCTGCATGGCTAGCAGTGATAGTGGGGGATAGACCCTTAGCAGGCACACGGCGGTAGCGGTTGCCAGTAAATAGACGGCAGTGCTGCTCCCATGTATCATGTGCCTGAGTAGCCTCCTCTGCCGTCAGATTATGGATGTCCTCATGCCATCTGGACTCTGTGCTATCCACTACACGCTTATGTGCCCTCGGCATGTAGGGCACTAGCAAATTCTCAGACTTAGTGAGCTCTCTTATCTCATGCCTGTCGGCATAATGGGAGATACCTGACAGGGCATCACAGCAGGACACCCTATCCTCACGGGCTGGTGGTAGTCGCCAGCCAGCATCTATGTCGGCTCTGATGCCGACTATGATGACCCGGCGTCTAGTCTGTGGCACAGCATAGTCAGCAGCATCTACTACATCCCACCACACCCTGTAGCCACACTCCCGCCACTCTGCCACTATGACATGTATGAGTGGGCTGGTGGCTAGCCCCTCTACATTCTCGGCTAGCAGCATGGCAGGCTGTAGTTCTGTCAGTGCCCTAGATACCTCTCTATACAGGGGGGCATAGCTGCCAGTCTCCATTATCCCAGAGTGATCATGTCTGTGCTTCTGAGAGTAGATGCCGTCTGTCTGTTGCAACTGGGAGAATTCATTACATGGAAATCCAGCAGTCAGTATGTCTATGGGGGGCATGGTGTCATAATCCACCTCCCTGACATCTATCGGCAGCATCAGAGTGTCAGGCATATTGCGTTGATATGTGGCTACTGCCTGTGGATTGATCTCTACCGCCCACCTAGTCTCCATACCAGCATGCCAGCCCCCAGCACCAAAGCCCCCAGCCCCCGCAAACAGCTCACCTATGGAGAGGGGGGCTGGCTCAGACACAAGCCAGCCCCCCAGTGAAGGTGGAAGAAAGCAAAGACGAAAGACCACCTCCACATCTAATCATCATGTATCTCCCTATCAAACTGGGCATCTACATGGAGTATTATCTGAGTGGCAACTAGCAGGCAGCCAGCATCATCCACATCCAGATAGTTGCGCGTCTTGAAATAATCTGTCAGGACGATAATCTCAGCAGCTAGCTGGTCTCTGTGCTCTGCTGCCTCAGGTGTCATGATACCATCCCCACTACAGCATTAGCCATTTTCTGGACATGATCCTGTAGGAATAGGAAGCACTCGGCATGGCTATCACACTCACAGACATCCAGCTCAGAGTAGTCCTGACATGTCCAGCACTCCCACTCCCCCTGCCCATCAGTATGTGCCACTAGAGAGGCTGGCAGCCACTCGGCAGGCTCATCAGGCTTGAAGTAGTCCTCCAGCTTATCTGTGATGTCAAACTCCATATCCCTGACAGCCTCCAAAGACATCCCCATAGCCTCAGCCACCTCCTCACGGGTCATCCCAGTGGGATACTCAGGCTGGTAGAACCTACGGGCTAGCAACTCCCGCTCAATCGGTGATAGTGGTGTCATGTCTGTCTCCTAGGTAGTCAGCTAGTAGCTGTAGGGCATCTCGGCGGTGGGGCAAGCCCCTGTCATGTATCGGCTGCCCATCTACTGACACTACCCATGTATTGCTCTGCTCTGGGGGGGCTGGTATCGGTGCTAGTGTCGGGTTGCACCAGAGTGTGACCTCAGCTATGATGCCACTCACATCAGCCCAGATGCCATTCATAGCCACACCGACAGGCAGCAGACGGCTGGGCTGTCGGCTGAGGCTGTATGACAGCTTATCGGCTGAGGGGGGGGCAGGCATAGCTATAGCCTCAGCAGTAGGTGTGGGCATCAGCAGCCCCAGTTGCTCAGCCATGCCCATACTTCAATACTCTCTGAGGCTCACCTGCCCGTAAGTGCCTAAGAGCTCTCACATATGTGATCTCAGGAGGTATATCAGCATACAGCCCCAGTTGCCTCAGAGCACCTATATAGGCACAGCAGGACTTACACCTAGATGACAGCCCATTATGCCTATGTCGGCTGCTGAAGTAATCACTGGCACACTTAGTCTCATAACATATCCTGCACCTCACCATCACATCATCAGCCACCCGCCCATAATTCCTCCTCCTATCACGCCTCCTCTGTGCCTCCCTAGTCCTGCCACTCCAGCCCAGCCGTCTCTTCAGTGCTGGGCTGTCATCAGGCAGTGGATACCATCTAGGTGGGCGATACCTATCAGTGCCCCGCCATGCCTCATTGAGCGGGCGGGCTAGCTTACCTATCTCATCCCTCTCCCTGTTAGCTGCTGCTGCCTCAGAGTGATGCCATGATACCTCTACAGGGCTCACATCAGGATACTCTCTCATCTGGCAGTAGAGATAAGCATTGACAGGACTACTCCTGTGAGTCCAGTGTCTATGTGCTATCGGCATCTTAGTCCTGCCGACATAGGCAGAACCGTCAGGAAAGTCATACCGATACACCCGATAGATAGTCATCCCAGCCCCCGCTCTGCTGCTAGTTGCTGCCGTGTCTTATTCACCCTGTTATAGCACCTCTTACAGAGTATGTGCTCTTTACCCAGCCCCCCGAAAGCCCAAGGGCGCGTCAGGAGATGAGGCATCCTAGCCATCACGATGAAGGGTATCTCACAGAGCCAGCACTCCAGTGCCACTCGGTGTATCCCACCTAGGCAGTAAGTCTCCTCCCATGTCTCCCAGTCAGCTATCAGGTGCTGGGAGGTGAATTTGATCGTGTTGCCTGTGCGGTAGTGGGTCATCTCAGCTACCCACTCTGGAGAGCTCATGCCTCATCCCTCTTAGCTATATGTCTGTCTATCTCCCGCCTCTGTCTGAGCAGGGCATCGTTAGTGTGAGCATAATCCCAGAGCCGATGTCGGTGGAATTCGGCAGTCAGCCACTCCTCAGCCCGCTTCTGAGCAGCAGCCCGTGTCATGTAGTGGGTCATAGGCATCACCGACACTCTATGTAGTGCCCCTGAAGCACCTACCACCGACACTATAGCTGTGTAGCCATCAGCATCCCTATCAGTCTCAGCATACATCTCAGCATCGGCTGGCATAACAGGGATACCATCATCATCATAGATCACTGACATGATGTCTCCTCCTGTGCCTGCTGCCGTGCTACCGAGCGCTTCACTCTGAGCCATGCATCGTTAGTGTGAGCATAATCCCATACCTGATGTCTGTGATCCCCAGTGGCTAGCCACTCTGCTGCCACAGCATCAGCAGCAGCCCGTGTCCTGTGATGTGTTATCGGGTGTATCATCATCCTGTGTATCTGATCTGTAGCACCTATCACAGACACTACAGGGCGATAGCCACCAAAGTCTCTGCTGGCACATGGATACATCTCAGCATCGGCTGGCATGACTGGTATGCCATCATCATCGTAGATGATGGGCTCAATGGGTGTGTAGTAGATCACTGGCATAATGTCTCTCCTCTGTGTAGTGGTGGGTATTGACAGGCGGTAGTGTCTTATGGCGTGGACCCATCCCCACCGCATTCCTTTCGGTTTAGTGGTGGATACGGCTACCGCCTGCCAATTCTTTTACTCCTGCTTATTGAGGTGGGTAGATGCCCCAGCCCGCCGATGCTTCAGCAACTTATCCTCATATTTCTGCCGCCGTAGTCGGCGGGATCGGTTCATTTTACTGCTATTGAGTTTGCCTCTTTTACGCTTCATGTGTATCTCCTATGTGTATGGTGGTGTGCTCTGTCAGTAGTGCTGTGAGGGCATCAGCCATCTCAGCAGCAGTCTTGTATCTATCACTCTCATAGAAGTTCATCCCATGTGAGATGGTGTATGGATAGCTATAGATGTGCCCATCATCGTCATGGGCTGCATACTCTAGCTTTGCCACCACACAGCCACTAGCACACTTCTGAGTGGCAGTAGCCCACTGCCTGCCTAGGCTGTCAGGTGTAGTCAGGTATCTGGCTGAGCTGATGTAATCTATGTCCTCGGCTGTGATGATGAAGTCAGGAGTCATGGTGTATCTCCCACATGTGTGGAGGTGTGCCGGGTCAGCAGCCCTCTGGCATCAGCCTGAGCCTGCTGGTAGGTGCGGGCATAGCAGTGGATGCCCTCAGTATCGTATAGTTTGTAGCTGGGTGCTAGCTCAGGATCACACTCAGCCGTTATCCCATAGCTACAGATAGGGCACATAGCTGTGTATAGCCTGATGCCAGCATTATCGGCTACCTTTGTCAGAGGATGTCGGCTCATGATGTGCCTCCTCTGTGGCAGGTGTGGTGCTTATGTCGGGCACGGGCTGGCAGGTAGCTAGCCAGTGCCTCTTTGCGCATCTCATGGAAGAGCCTAGTGATGGTAGCACCTGCTGGGCTGTGCTGCCTCAGCAGCCACCCATCAGCCCGTCCAGTGTCTGTGATGTCGGCGGGGCTGACACTCCACCTACATCCACATGCCCACTCAGTCTGCCACTCCTGCTTAGCTACCTGCTTCAGTTTGGGGGGCAGCCTCATGCCTCTAGGCACGGCTGTGGGGAGGGCATCTCTCTCAGCCCTCTGCTTAGCTCTGGCTGTGGCTCTAGCCTTGTCTCTGACTGCCTGCCTAGCCTGCTGGGAGGCTGCTACCTCTATGGCAGTGGCAGTGTCGGCTAGGGCATCATAGGCAGCCTCCACATCTCCCCCCAGCTCCTCATATGTCTCAGCCTCATCCCTGATGATAGACAGATGGTGATCTGCCAGCTTAGGCATCAGCCCTGCTGCCAGCCCTGCTGCCACCTCCCTCACCCGTGAGGTGAAGTCGGTGATGTCTGCTAGGAGGGCAGCCTGTGAGAGCTGCCCCCTAGCCTGTAGTTGCCTCAGCTTCAGCAGCCCCATCGGGTCTACCTGCTGGGAGAGTGGCATCACAGACGCCACTGCTGGATCAGTCCAGCTACCAGAGGTGGTCATATCGCCCTCCTCTTAGCAGCATGCCTGCTGGCACACCTGTAGGCAGCATCCCTGCTCCTGTGCTGTATCTGGCAGTCAGGGATACGCCACAGCCTCGGCTGATCAGTGGTGATAGCACATGCCCACCTGTCCCCATCTTGGAGAGCATCAGGCATGTCGGGTATCGGTGGGAGGATGGTGGTGTAGTGTCTCATTATCTTTGCCTTTCTGTCGGTTATAGTGTCTGTGGCTGCTCATCAGTAGCAGGTCGCCACACCTGCTAGACACCCACCATGATGATGGGTGTTTCGCTTGTGCCTATAGCACATAGTCATAGCAGTGTCTGTAGTTAGCAGCCTGTGTGCTATCTGGGTGTATGTCTAGCACCTGCCTGACCTCATACACCTTGTAGTCAGATGCTGGGGCTGTGTGCATGGTGTCCTGTAGGTGTGGTGGGTAGGTAGCCACCAGTTCTATGCCTTCATCAGCATCAGACTGGTCATAGCTGGTAGTGCCGACTATGGCACAATAGCTATCGTGATTAGTCGGGTGGATGACTGCTAGCACAGCATCAGCAACATCACACACCCGACAGCTAAAGCCACCAGTAGGTGTGCCCCACAGATCATCACCACATGTCTGGCAGTGGCTATCATCAGGTGTGCTGTCGGCTGAGGGCATGTGATGGACATGGGACATGTCAGTGATGGTGTCTAGCACCTGCTGCATATCATCCTCATCCAGTGGCAGAACATGGCTACCATGGCTGGCGGTGTAATCCCATCTCCCGCCTGATGGCATGTCTATTCTGCCAGTCTCAATGTGATACCCAGCAGGGTCAGTGATAGTGATCTGGGCTGTGCCAGTGTCAGCACTCGGGCACTCTGTCATGATGACATGCACCCTGTCTCCATCATCTAGTGTGATGATGTCAGAGGGCAGTGCTGGAGTGGTGGTGGATGTCGGTGGGCTGTCATCAGTTGCTAGCTGGATCAGCACACGGGATGCTATGTCTATGGCAGCAGCAGAGGCTATGTCTCTGACTACACACTGGGCATGCCATGTCCAGCCTTTGATCTGACTGCAGGAGCTCATGCCGATGGCTGAGATAGCCATCTCTTGGATGGTGTCATCATCCCAGATGACATCGTAGATGTCGGCTACAGGAGTGTCAGTAGCCAGTGCTACTAGCCTCTCTGCTACCTCATCCAGTGTGGAAGGATATGTGGTGTTTGTGTCTGTCATTACTTTGCCTTTCTGTCGGTTATAGTGTCTGTAGTGGGTGTCTCCACTGATAATAAATCTATCATAAAAGTTGCGCTCTGCAACTTATGGCGGGGATTTAATTTTCAGTCGGGAGCGCCGATAGCCCCGAAAGCCCTGAATTATTAGGCTTTTTAGGCAGAAAAAGAATTTTGAAATAAATCTGAAAAAGTGCCTAAAAGTGCAAGTGAGATGCACACTCGGTCAAACAGGCTCAGTCGGTAGCCCTGCCGTGTTGCTCTTCCATCCCCACCATGCAGCACCCAGTGCCCACAGCTCAGCCTCAGATTTATTAGCCACAGCCTCATCACCTAGATGCCGTGATAGTGCCTCAGCCACATGTGTGAGATACACCACTGGGGCAGCCCCTGTAGTCGCCCTGCCGACATCGTTATGTGAGCAGTCTATGATGTCGCCGACATGCCATGATCTCAGCATGCCTGCCACCAGCCCAGCCACTAGTCCAGCCCCTGCCACCTGCCTAGTATTCTGCATCACAGGTGTCAGTATCACAGCCCTAGATATGATGCTGGCATAAGTCCATTCCAGCATCTGTGCCTGTATATCCTCCAGACGCTTCCAAGCTGACTGCCCCTTGGTGTCAGCAGTCCTCCACTCCCCCACACCATCCAGTCTGGGAGTGGCTGTCGGGTCATCACTCATGTAGTGGAGGAGTGCCCATCCACACCTCTCCATATCAGGTCTCACGCCTAGCAGAAACATATCAATCTCCTCTCAAATAATTACGCTAATTACACAGCACACTTTAATGTATAGGAGTTTTTAAAAATAACCGAGACATAGCAATTTAATTATGCAAAGCCGTAATTAGCGTAATTAGCGTAAGAGCTAAAAGCTAGGTAGCCGTCTCTCTGTGATGCCCCCCAGCCCCCTCATCGTCTTACCCTGAAAGCTCCTCACATCTGGGTGTGCCCGTAGAGTATCCCTCAGTGCCCTCTTAGCCTGCTTGATGTGCCCCTGCTTGACCTCAGCACTGGTGATGTCTAGCCAGCCTGAGATAGCCTCCCTAAGTGCTAAGTTGCTGACAAAGCCATCAGTAGCAGTCTGGTAGAGCTGGCAGAAGCCTCCCCATCTGGACTCGGTAGCCTCAGCAGCCAGGTCTATAGACATCTGGCACAGAGGGATACTCTGTGCTGAGAGTGCCACAGCATATGTCTCTAGGGCATCATAGATTATGCCTGCCAGCTCAGAGGAGATAATCCTGTCGGCTAGAGACGGGTCAGGTTTAGCGGGGGGATCAGGTGTCGGTATCACTACCAGCCGTCTGCCCCATGCTGAGCCCTCCTCATCATCACGGGGGAAGCCAGTCAGGGTGTTAGCTGCTGCCACTACATTGCAGTCCAGCACAGCATCCATAGTGTGCTGGACATGCTTGACTTGTATCCCGACAGCATCTCTGCCTGTAATCCTCTTCAGCACATCCATAGCCAGATTAAAATCATCCTCTGAACGCCAGGGTCTAGCCTGCATCTCAGGCAGACATAGCACCTTCCTGCCCCTAGCATTAGCAGCCTCAAACTTACTCTGTAGGGCTTGGAGAGTAGTGGCATACCAGTTCTGTGCCCCCACGATAGCTCTCAGCACTCTCAGCAGCACACCTTTACCGCTCCCCCCCATCCCATATAACAGCCACAGACGCTCCAGCCGATTATCTATGAGGCAGGCTCCTATCATCGTGTGGATAGTCAGAGACAGCAGCTCCTGCTCCTGCTTATCAGCCCCTGCCACTGCCGTCCAGTCATAGAGGAAGCTATCCCACACTGGTGTAGGGCTGGCAGCAGTCGGTAGCTGATGAGGGATGGCATCTACATACAGCTCCTCAGCCGTCCTGTCATATCGTTTGATCTGCCCAGCATCATCTACACATAGCACAGCATCTTGGAAGGCAGCCCTCTGAGTAAGTATCTCACCTGTCTGTAGCTGTATGCTCTTACCCTGACTCTCTAGGGGGCAGATAGCCACACTATCGGCAGGAGGAGTAGCCATCTCCATCGTCAGTGTCTTGATCTCAGCTAGGGCATATGGGGATAGATACTCACCATCATGTAGCCTCTCATGGAGCCCTCTAGCTTTCATGGCTAGCTGGTGCTCAGTCTCAGCTAGCCATGATCTGCCGTCAAATGTGGTATAGAGGACACCATGTAGATAGGTGTGCTCACTAGCTAGATACTCAGCAGTCATCTCCCGCCGTGCCTGCTTATCAGTGTCCTCTTTCTTCTGCTGCTTAGCCGATTTCTTATGCTCAGATTTAAGCTGTCGGCGACCCGGCAGCTTTATCCCACACCTCTTAGCTAGCAGCTCCAGCACATCCCCAAACTGAGACAGCCTCTCCATCTCACCGACTAGATGGAAGGCATCAAAGCCCCCCCGTGCCCCCAGAGACCTAGACGGGCAGCCATCCCAGAAGCAGTATGCCTGCCCAGCAGTATCATCTACCGACAGCACAGGATTACCTCCATTCTGGCAGAACGGGCACTGCTGTAGCCCTAGCCTCCCACTAGTGCCCCCATCTCCCGCATACTCAGCACATAGCACAGATAGAGGTGGCAGGGCAGCCCTCACTCTATCTACCAGCCCATCATCAGCCCACTGCCTACGGCTAGCATCTAGCTGGCGGGGGGCTTGCCGTGCCCACACTTTACGCGCCCCTATAGCATCACACAGAGACCCAAATCTGGCTAGCAACTCGGTAAAAGGCACAGACGGGAAGTCCTCAAATCGTCTAGGAGAGCCCCCCATGAACTCCAGCCTCTCCCCGCTATCTGGATGGTAGCCCAGCACCATACTCTGTAGCTGTGCCGGGTCGCCAGACTTAGTTTTGCCGTAGCCTGTCCTCAGCTCCACACCGACATTTTCACCTTCCTCACTCGGTATCATGCCTGTGTATTTGGTCTGTATCGTGTCGGGTATCTGAGTGGCTCTGAGCATCATGTGTGTGCGCACACCACCTCTGCCATACTCCACAGGATTGAGGTCGCCAAAGTATTCTGCTGCCCTCTCTATAGCAGCAGGGCAGTCTAAGTCAATGTCTATCAGCCCCCCAGATGCAGGCCCTAACTGGAAGCCCACACACCTCATATCACCTGCCTTCAGCCACTCCTGAGCACACTTGGCTGGGGAGCGGTAGATGAATGCCGATGGTGGATGGGCTTTAATCCCCCAGTCAGTGCCGACAGGTGCTTTACCTCCATACCATGTGCCATCGGCTTTCTGCTTATCATTAGTAGATACCAGTGGCAGAGGTCTGACTCCCAGCTCTTTACACCATGCCAGCATCTTCTCTATCTTCTGCTTACTCATGCTGACCTCCTAAAAGTTGCACATTACCACTTTCTCACACTATGCTAAAACTCTGATGCCTATCAAGCCAATAAATAATAATCTCCTAGCATCAGCCACCATAGTCTGTGCCGATGCTGCTGACTGGCTAGCAGAGCAGCCCCCACAGAGTATAGACCTGATTATGACTAGCCCTCCATATGCTGAGCAGAGGATGGCTACCTATGGTGGTATCCCAGCAGATGAGTATGTGGCATGGTGGCTAGGTATAGCAGAGCATATGGCTAGAGCACTGAAGCCGACAGGCAGCCTAGTAGTCAATATCAAAGAGCACTGCCATGAGGGTGAGAGACATACCTATGTCTATGAGATGGTGCTAGCCATGAGGCAGCAGGGCTGGCTATGGAGAGATGAGATGGTATGGCACAAGACTAATCCCCTGCCATACATGCACAGCACTAAGCTCAGAGACGGCTGGGAGAGGCTATACCACTTCAGCCGACAGAGAGACATCATCTTCAATGCCGATGCTATAAGAGTGCCCTGTGCCGATACCACTGCCAGACGGGTATCTAACCTCACTGAGTTAGACAGAACTAAACGGCAGTCAGCCACAGGCTCAGGTATGGTAGTCGGTGGGCTATCTCAGGTGGCTGTAGAGAGAGGTGTAGTGCCCCCTAATGTCATCTCAGGTGGGCTAGTCGGGCACGATGTGGGGCATCCAGCCGTCTATCCCCCATACATCCCAGAGTTCTTCATCAAACTCATGACTAATGAGGGAGATGTAGTCTGTGATCCATTTGCCGGGTCAGGCACTACTCTACGGGCTGCACTAAGATTAGGTAGGCATGCTATCGGCTGTGATATACACCCAGACTATGTGCAGGAGATGACAGCATGAGACATGTAGTCAATTTCTCTGGTGGGGCAGGCTCATGGATGGCAGCCAAACGGGTAGCTGAGAGGTATGGCACAGAGGAGCTGACACTGCTGACTGCCGATACAGGTAATGAGGCTCCCGACTGGCATGAGTTCATCCAGCAGGCAGCCACCGATGTAGGTGGAGAGCTAGTAATCGTCAGAAATCCCGACTACAAAGACATCTGGGAGCTGGCACATGCTAAGAGGATGATGCCATCTCTATGGCATGGATTTTGCACCATAGACATGAAGATCAAACCTATCGAGCAGTGGATGGATGAGAATTGTGATCCTGCCGACACTATCAGATATTTCGGCTATGACTGGACTGAGGATCATCGGCTGGCACGCTCCCATGAGCACATGGCTAAAGATGGGTGGCTACAGGTAGAAGCCCCACTCATCTGGGAGCCACTACTCAGTAAGCAGCAGATACTGGATGCCCTAGCCGAGACTGACCTGCCATACCCAGAGGCATATACACTCGGCATCTCACACAATAACTGCCTAGCAACTGGCTGCTTCAAGCAGGGGGAGGCAGCATGGCATCAGCTCCTCAGAGTGAAGCCAGAGGTGTATAAGTATCAGGAAGAAAAAGAGCAGGAGTTCATACAATATCTACAGGATAATCCCAGGACTAAGCATGCTGGCGATACCAGCAACATAGGGCTGATATTCAGACGCCGTAGAGGCATGCAAGGTGAGGTGCTGACACTACAGGAGCTCAGGAAGAGGATAGAGGCACAGGGGGAGCTATTTACCGAGTCAGATGACTGGGGGGCATGTGGCTGTGTGGAGTTCTAGGCACTCTCCCTAGCAGCACACAGAGTATCCCGATTGATCACTAGCCCTATCTGCCCAGAGGCATCGGCTGCTACCTGTGGCAACCAGTAGTGGAAGTGAGGCTCTATCACATAGGCAGTGCCATCTAGTGTCAGTGTGCCATAGCCGACACCGACATAGCACGCCCACACCACAGGAGCCTGAGTAGTAGTGGTAGTGGTAGTGCTGGTAGTAGTAGTAGTAGTAGTGGTAGTGCTGGTAGTAGTAGTGGTAGGGGCAGGGCACATCTCATTGAGTAGCACCTGTGGATTATCCCGATAGCCGACATCTACATAGCCTGCTGAGACATAGCCAGTGTCAGTCTTGCAGTGTGCCTCAGCCCTATGGACTACAGCCAGTAGTGCCACATGCTGCACATTATCTCTCTCCAGTGAGCCGATACACACACCAGTAGCCACTACCTCACTGGCATAGCAGGGCAGAGTAGTAGCAGGTGTAGTAGGAGTCTCACCGACCTAGACAAGCTGAGAGGTGGGGCTGGGTGATAGCACCATCAGAGCACCAGCAGCTATGACAGACAGGACGATGACTAGGGCAGTAGCAGATTTGAGTTTCATACACTCAGTTTAATACCATGCCACACTAAATCTGAGTATCACACTAGATGTATCTCCAGCATCGGTAGTGGCTATATGGACTGCCACTATCTCCCCCCTCTCATCAGTCCAGTGGGGGCCATTAGGGTTATCGTCTCGGCTCATAACTAGTGTCGGCAGGCTACCATCAGAGCCGATACTATATGTCCAGTGTGCTCCCCTGATGCTGCTGTGCTGCTGCCCCCCTACATCAAAGTAGGCACTGACTGGACGGCTATCTGAGTTCTGATAGAAGCTAGTGAGGGCATGTGTGCTGCCAGTGCCACTAGCTGTAGCACCTATTAGCGGGATGATGCGGGGGCTGGCAAAGAGTGCTGCTGGGGCATACCTGTCTATATACACATGCTGGATAGTAGTGGCTACTATTGTGCCGAGTGGCTGCTCTGCTCTGAGGTGTATCTGCCAGTGCCCGCTAGCTGGGTTAGCTGTGTAGGCAGGAGTGGAGTATGTAATCTGCTTAGCCTGTAGTCCTGTGCCCTGTGCTATGACTAGCTGACTGGCAGGAGGTGCTAGTGCCTCATCGTAGGTGAGCCACCAGAACTGCCCCTCAGGGTCAATGAATGTCTCGGCATAATCCACTAGGTGAGACTGGACTGCCAGAGTGGAGGGCACTGCTAGTCTGACATCGGCTGGGGCTGAGACTAGGGCAGGCAACTCGGCTACATTACTCACGCCGAGACGATCAAAGAAGTGTATCTGTGCCCCTGCTGCTGTAGAGGTGGGGGCTAGTGTAGCCTGCACCATGACAGCATGCTGAGTGTCAGTCTCATAGTCCAGTGCCGATGCCAGCACTAAGTCTTTACGACCTGAGACAGAGGCATCATCTAGCCTAAAAAAATCGGTGTCAGGCACTGGGCTTCCTCACTATCTCTACTCGGTAGCTGTCAGGTGTGGTGGCATGGACTAGCAGCAGTATCCACTCCCCTACTACCTCTACTGACTCTATGGTGTCTGTGATGTGTGGTAGTGCTCTGTCTAGGGTATCTACCCTGTTTTTATCGCTCTTCTGCCAGCATCTGAGTGTCTGAGTAGTGCCGAGTTTGCATGCCACCCACACATGAGTAGCATCACTGCCCATAGCAGTCAGGCTGTCGGCTAGAGATGTGGAGGGGCCCCAGTCATCACCACTAGAGGCAGCCCATGTAGCTGACTGATAGGTGTATGCCCGTATATGCCGAGTGCCCTTCAGAGCCACATATATGCGCTCATCTGTGCCATCTCCCCATGACTCCACAGAGGCAGGCTCAGAGGGCAGAGCTATGCCAGCATCAGCCGTGATGGTAGCAGTATGGATATGGGATAGCCCATACAGCCGATAGGTAGATGAGGCTGTGGGTTTGCCTACACCATAGCCGAGGGCACTGCCATATATGTCGGCTATCTCAGCCAGTGCTAGTGTCTTATCGGCACTCTGTGCTCTATCTCCTGATGGCATGTATGCCAGTATGTCCTCAGTGTTGCTAGGTGGTATCTCGGTGTGTAGATCACCTGCAAAGTAGAGGCGCTCCTCAGAGGCTATCCACCATAGACACCTCAGCACACCACTAGGCAGAGTGAGGGGGGGGAGTGCCACATCTGCTGGTATCGGCTGGATGCTATATGAGATAGCACCTAGTGTGGCTGTCTGATCATCGGTAGTGGCTGTGGCATACAGCCCTGCTAGGAGTGTGTGCCCCACAGCCGTGCTCTCAGGCAGGTTCTGCTGCTGGAGTGAAGATGTCGGTGATGCCCACTGGAATGTAGGCACAGCAGGGGCAGCCTCAGAGATCACATACTCTGCCAGTAGCTGCCATGGAGCCCAGATACTGCCGTCATAGGCACGCCCCTCTATATTTGCCTCCCCTGCTACTCCATACTGGACATCCCCCTGCTCCCCATCTAGTGCCACTGACACTATGTTGCTGGCTGACGATCTGAGAGCATGCCCTAGTGTCCTGCCCTCTGGATCAGTCCATAGCCCTGCTAGCGGGATAGGGCTGGCAGTGCCCCCCACGCGCCCATATATCTGAGGCACTACATAGCCAGAGGTGAAGACAGGTCCCTCATCTACATCTCCCACCTGTGCTGTGAGTGAGATAGTGGCAGCCACTGCTGGATAGGTTATCCCCCCAGCAGTAGCAGCAGGCACAGACACCTCTAGCTGAGAGGTGTATTGCGTTATCGTCTCGGCATCTAGCCGAGAGGCATCGGCTGAGAGTGGTATCTCCTGTGCTGCCACCTCCCCCAGACCAGGCAGAGTGAGAGTAGTGCTAGCTGGTAGTGCCCTCACATACCACACCTCATCAGCATCAGAAGTGAAGCCTGTATCACTCAGGTCTCTATCAGGCAGGTCAGGCACATACAGATACAGGGGGGCTGAGGTGAGTATAGGTGCTAGAGCCGTGCCCTCATCTAGCGATACTGAGGCTGAGGACACCTGCACATAGACACTGCTATGCTCCTGCCACCAGCTATATGACACTGCTACAGGCACTACTAGCTGCTGAGTGAGAGTGCTGCCAGCTACCTGATCTGTCTCTATCGCCCTCAGCACCAGACTGACATTTATGCCCTTGCCAGCAGTCTGTGGGGGCCCCACATACAGCCCTCTTACTCCCCCAGGCACAGAGTCTACATCCAGGGCAAACAGGTTAGCCGTGCTGCCTGCTAGTGCCCAGTGGAGTGGAGGCACTTGATCTGCCGAGATGTCAGGCGGCAGCCCTGTGATAGTGGCAGTGAAGTCTCCTATAGACATAGCCGAGACTCTGCCATCTACACCTGCCTCTATCGGCTGAGGGCTACCTGTGATAGCTAGTGTCGGCTGGTATCTAGACCTCAGCTCCACATCTAAGTAGTTGCTACCTGCTTGCGCATCGGCTGTGGCAGCAGAGGCAGCCACTAGCCTGAAGCCGACATTACTGCCAGCCGAGATGGACGCCCCAGTGTATGACAGCCCACTCTTATCTAGGGATAAGTCATTCTGATAGTGGGAGTTAGTCAGTCCATCTAGTGTGAAGTCCTCTAATGTCCATGTGATAGCACCTGCTGTGCCAGTGGTAGTCGGTGTGGCAGTGTAGCTGCCGAGTGAGATGGGCTCCTCATTACCTGCCTGATCAGGGTCTATATACAGCACTAGCCTCCCCCCGCCAGGTCTGCTAGTAGATGGATACCACTCACTATCGGCAGGACGCCCAGCTACACCTATCTGGATAGTAGTGGGATGTGCCCCTGCCTCTATGGTGATAGGCACAGACCACTGCTGAGCAGCAGCCAGCCCTGTAGCCCCATCAGTGCCAGTGGCTATGAGCTGCTGAGTGATGCTAGCCCCAGGTGGTGCTGTGCCAGTAGCAGCTATGGCAAATGTGTGGGCATCGGTGTCTAAGTCGGTGATGGCATAGTAGGTAGTGGAGAGTGGTGATAGCCCCAGCAGCCAGCCTGACGGGTCATCATCGGTATAGGCAGTGGAGTAGTCCAGTTGCTGTGGTGTGGTGTCATTACTATTGAGACTGATAGCTGCTGGCTGCTGGTGTCTAGCTACAGCCTCTGGGCGATCCATGACGATGATAGTGAGCGCCCCCAGAGCATAGCCAGCCTGTGTAGTAGTAGTGCCAGCAGTCCTCACTAGCACATCCATCTGTAGCCGAGATGCTGTCTCAGCATCCAGCCCTGTGCCGACATAGGAGACTGCCACAGACCACACACCACCCGACACTGAGGGAGCACCTAGCCTGAAGTCTGTGCTACTAGCCCCACCTAGAGTAGTAGTCAGTGCCCCAGGAGTGCCAGCAGAAGTGATAGTGCCAGTGATAGTGCCGAGATGGACTGCCGTGCCAGCCCCTGACCTATTCTCTTGGAGGCTGAACTCTAGCTGAGAGGTGATAGCTATGGCTACAGAGTGCCTAGTGTCAGGAGCCTCCTGAGCAGAGGGCACACCTCTGATATTCCACGCGTCTCTCAGCAGCTTAGCAGTGTCAGACTTCATCTCTTCCAGTTGCTCCATTTGCTATACCCATATGGGTCTCTATACCACTGATTGATAGCCTCTCGGCGTCTGTTCTTAGCTCTAGTAGCCTGCTTAGGTCTCTTAGGAGGTGTCTTAGGTGGAGATGTGCCTTTACTCCTAGCTGCTGCTGGATTATCGGCTGGAGTGGATGGTATCTCTGTAGTGCCCATAGCTTTAGGCAGACCTGGATAGTCGCTCCTAGGCTTTGGTGGGGCTGGGGGCTCCCCAGTGCCAGGTATCACCTCTCTACTAGGATCATGTGGCACTAGTGGAGGCTCACCAGTGCCAGGTATCGTCTCACGCCCAGGATCAAACGGCACTAGTGGAGGCTCACCTGTGCCAGGGATAGTCTCACGCCCAGGATCAAATGGCACGGGATCAAAGTCTGGATCAGATGCTATCGGTGGGCGCTTAGCTCTGTCTATGTCCTCCTGACTCCAGAGTGGAGGTGTCTGACCACCAGGTGGCGGGGGCAGGGGCGGGGATGGTGGCACAGGGTCTACACCGACACCTGTGGGGGCAGTTGGTCTAGGCTGTCTGGGCTTAGGCTTAGTCGGCATAGCTACACGACCTGGATTGAGCTGAGGTGCTATATCGGCTTTAGCTCCCAGCCCTATAGTCAGCCCCCACCTAGTATTGCCGTCCATAGCCAGTGCCACACTCCTGACTATCAGTCCATGTCTATCCCCACGCCGAGTGCTGAAAGCATCATGCTGCCCTAGTCTCAGCTCCACAGCATCCCCCACATCAAAGTCAATCCCAAATCGTGTGCCATCCCCCCACCTGAGCATGCAAGTGCCTGACAGATTATCGGCAGCCTCCAGTGCCTCAGCCTCATTCTGTGCTTTTATGTGATTGATGATGAGCCTGTCGCCAGCAGCTATCACCTCTGATCTGGATAGGGCAGGATCGTAAAATGGCTCCTCCTCATAGCTCTGAGGTTTAGGAGCCACCGATACATTACTCTGCTGGATATGTCCATAGACATCAGTGAGATGGGGCACAGCACTATAGATAGTCCAGTCGCGTCGCCAGTCAGGATGCTTAGTCAGTATCACGGTGGCTTTGGGGATGGAGTCTGAGAGCTCAGGATCATACATGTCCTCAGCCTCCCACACCACACTAGGTGCTGTCTCATCCCCCAGCTCCCTCACCCGTAGCAGATTACCTCTACCATCTAGCCACTTACCATTAGCCTCCACATATCTCTGGAGTGTCTGTAGTGTGTTATGCCCCCCTGCTACCAGCTCATTGATGTTGCTGGCAGTCTGTGGGGCTAGGATGCCGATGCAGTGCCTACCTATAGGAGTGATGATGCTACTACTCCCAGCAGCCTGCTGCCCAGATAGGTTTGGGGCAGCAGGGCGGCGGCTATCGGCTGGGCTGGTAGGTAGTGTGCCAGGGCTAGCAGCACCACCTCCCACCCGTGGCTCTAGCTCTACCCTGTAAGTCTGTGTGCCCTGTGTGCCCTCAGTGCCATACAGCTCCACACCTAGATCAGACAGGGTATAGACAGCATTAGCAGTCAGCATCCATGACAGCAGCTTCTGTAGTGGCACAGGTCTATCCTGTTGCACATCAGCTAGTGTCTCAGCAGGCAGGTCTAGGTCAGATATGTCTCTGTGGTGGGTAGTGCTCTGGAGTGCCCATAGCCAGTCAGCACCTCTGATGTAGAGTTTGTGCTGCCCATCGGTATCACGGGAGTGAGATATATCCAGTGGTATGCCTGACATCCCCCGCCGTGTCCATGCTGGCATATCACCTACCTGTGCTGGTGGCACTATGCCGTCAGCAGCATCACCTGTAGCCACAGCACTCGGCTGGGCTATCACATTAGCTAGGAGTATGTCCTCAAAGTCATCAGAGGTGTCCTCATCATCTACCGACACTGCCTTCATCACAGCAAATATGCGGGGGCGCTCTACCAGTGAGGGTCTGATATTAGCTAGCAACTCGGCAGCTATAGGGCTGTCAGGAGGATAGCTCAGAGTCATGCTCCAGCTACCTATCCTGTCAGCCTCCCACTTCATAAACAGCCCATCAGGCTCCACTATCTCATCTACCAGCTCCAAGTCATCCTCAGAGAAAAAGTAGCCTAAAGTCTTATCGGCGTTATACCTGTAGGCAGCACCATTACCACGCCAGTCTCCCCGTGCTGATGCTGGCAGCTCAGCCTCTATCAGATCGCCAGGAGGCAGCCGATACAGCCTGATCACACCCTTGAAGAGTGGGGCTGCCATCAGATGCCACCTAGATTATTCAGCCAGCCGACACTAGCTGTAGCTCCTACTGCTGTGAGTGTATATGTCTGACCCGGCATGATGTAGCGGGGCAGACTACCACTCCTACGGGCATAACGATATGAGCTGAACTCGGTGAGGCTGGCATAACTCTCAATCTTCCTAAATGGTGGAGACATACAGATGAGCGCCCGTGCTGGTATCTGCCCAGCAGTCCATGTCAGTGTCAGAGTGCTAGCACTGGCAGGCGCTCCCAGCCCATGTAGCATAGCTGGCACAGCCCCAGGCGTCAATGTGATACGGGTAGTAGCAGTGATGTCAGTCAGCTCCACAGCCCACACCACATATGGAGCCCCCACAGGAGTAAAAGGTGTAGCTGCTGCAGCCGTCTGAGGCTCCACCACATAGCCCCACTGAGACTTCATGCCTATCGGCATCTGAGAGTATGCCACATAGCCCCTGTATCCCCTATTCCACGGGCCCTGCCAGTAGCTACCGACTAGATACTTATGGCTTTCAGGGGGGGGATACTCCAGCCCCACTAGACAGGGCTGATGAGAGTGTATATGCCCCCTCAGTTTGCTAAGAGCACTCCTATCAGACTGAGGCAGGAAGACTGGTATCACATACTCCAGCCCCAGCACCTTGATGGACTGCTCCTCCTCACCCTGAGCAGATGTAGCCTGCTGATAGAAAGTAGCCTGCTGTGGAGTGTCCAGCCCTGACCAGCCACTAGCAGCATTGACTATCTCAGTCAGACGGGGGCCAGCCGATACAGCAATACGGCTAGCACCATCATCAGTCCAGATGCCAGCAGGAGACATCAGATGATCCCTCAGCAGAGGGTAGGCAGCCAGCCGTGCCGATGTGAAGTCATCTAACCTGCCAGCCATCAGCCACCTACCAGTAAGTCATCAGTGGAGCGTATATCAGAGCGATATAGTCTCAGGTCTTTACTCTCGGGCTCCTCTAGCACATCCACAGCCTCACCAGCCAGTGCTACCAGCCGATTGATGCCAGATGACATAGCCCTCAGTGTCTGACTCTCTTTTGCCGTCAGCCCCCCCTGCTCAAACTGAGATGCAAAGTAGTCATATATCCCCCGTGCCTGATCCACCAGCCCCTGTGAAGCATCACGCCCCTGAAGATAGTGTCCTGCCGACTGAGCCAGCCGTGCCCCAGCAGCTATCATATCCCAGCCTGCTAGTGTCGGCACAGATACTGCTGATGCTTTAGCCTGCTTATACTGGCTGGCATGGAAGCTCATCAGTGCTGTCTGTGCTTTCTGGGCTGCTGCTGACATCCCCTGTATCTCCACAGCAGCCTCCCCAGCTATCCTGCCTAGAGTGCTACCAGTATCATCATTACCGCCCCCACTACCAAATAGCCACTTACGCAGCTCATTAGCCCCAGTTGCTACATAGCCAGCCTGCCCCGCAAACATAGCTAGCCGTGTCGGGTCTTCCAAAAACCAATTTGCCCCCTCACTAGCTAGTGCTGTGCCCCGTAATGCCAGCTTGAAAGCAGGTAGGGCATTCTCGGTAATATCTACTAGCTGATCTTGGAGCCCTGAGAAATCATCGGCTACAGCCTCACCGATTGACTGCCATACCTGATCCATCATCTGCTTATAGGTAAGCTGGCTCTGCTCACTACTCTCACGGGCAAATCCAGCCTGCTCCCGAAACATCCCAGGTCTGACCTGCTCCAGATTACTCATTACTCTGTCATAGGTAGTGTCATTGATGACAGCATTGATCACATCACTAGCAGCAGCACTAGTCAGGAGTGCCCCAAACCGAGACTCCCCTAGGCTAGTTTGCATCTGGAGTAGTAGGGTTTTGAAGTCTCCACCACTCTCCAGATACTCTTTCAGGGTCATCCCCACTTCCTCAGCCACAGCCCTGCCAAACTTACTCTGCTCACCTATGCTGGTGGTGCTGAACATCTCACCTGTGCGGGCAGCAGCCATGCTGACTTTCGGTATCCTGCCGATAGTAGCCCCAAATATAGCTGCCTGAGTTTGCAAGTCAAATCCAGCCTGTGCCCCCCTGCCTAAAAACTGGGGGGCAAACTCAGCAAACTCCTGCTTATTGATTTTGGATGACTCGGTAAATCTAAGTGTGGTGTCCAGATATTCCTCAGTAGCTATGCCAAACATCTGCGCGAAATCGTTAAATGTCTTCACGCCTGTCTGGATGTCTGTGCCAGCCAGCCACCATGCATCTATGGCTAGTTCTAGCTGCTCTACAGCATCTGGGAGATTACCCATTACTGCTAGGGCATCATAGAGGGCTGGCTGTATCTGCTCCTCTGGTATCCCTGATGATACAGCCAGATCAGAGCCGATCTTATCTACCTGTGGCAGCACCCGTCTAGCACCCTCAATGTCAGTGCTGGCAGCTAGTGCCGTCCTCCTAGTCAGAGTATCTACCCTGCCATACTGCTCATATGCCCGCCATGCTGTGCGTAGTGCTATGGTGGCAGCCCCAGCAGCAATACCGATACCAGCTATAGCAGTAGCAGCTCCCCCAGCACCAGACTTGATAGTGCCCATTACACCTGCTGCTGCGTTGCCGAGTGCCCCAAATTTGCCCCCCACCATACCCAGAGAAGCACCTAGCCCTGCAAACGATTTATCTACCTCTTTAGTCTCTTTCTCGGCTTTATCGGCAAAGTCCTTAGTCTTTTTACCACTCTTAGCCAGTGCCTGGTCATAGGCTTTGGCATCTAAGTCCAGCCTGCCCGTCAGCCCCATAGTGCGGTAAGACTTAGCCACCTGACTGCTCCCGTCTCTGCTGTGCCTCTATCTCGGCATCATGTCTGTCCATCTCGGCTGCTGCCATAAGAGCCTCAATGTGGCATATGCGCATAGTCAGCACCTCATCCCAGCTAGTAATGCCTAGGTGCTTAGCTGCTCTTCTGAGCCTATACTCATATCTCCATCCACTGCCTCTACTGGATCGGCTCCTAAAGGGAATTCTGGCTCAGCCTCCTCCTCTTTTTTACGGGCAGGCACTACA
>CASBWJ010000035.1:0-30637 GCA_949130485.1 Agelas oroides | reverse complement strand
TAGGGCGGGAAGTTCAATGCGCTAGTATGATAATCACTACTGTTTTGTCCTCCAAGATGCCCCACATGACTTGTATAATGGAATAATAGAATGATTGCAGTTCCTCCATTGCATGACCTGATTAGTATATGAATAATTATTGCATGTGCTATTCTTTCACAGATGGATGTTAACAATTGAACTCAACTAACTGATTGATAGGTACATAAAATGTATATTATATGCATAGTTGAATGCCATTTTTGTATGTATAGAGTATATTGACACATTTTTATACAATGTAGTACTTCAATCACATATGTATTTGTATAAAATGCTGTAACGTAAGTTATAGCATAACTATTGTTTGCTTGTTTTAGTATATTCATGTTTTCAACTCAGTGTATGTCACAATTATATTTTGCTTACAGTCAAGAGTGTTTCATTGGAAATTCCATGTAAAAGCTCCACCCACTAAGTGAGGGGTCAGCTGCATGTCAGTTGACACACTGCTAATTTTGCACACCAATTTTGACACATTGGTAGAATAACACACTTGTTATTTAGCACACTTGCTGAATAGCACACTACTAATTTGGCACACTGTCCAGTTAGCACATGTGTAGTTTTGACACACCTAACAATTTGACATGCGTGTAGGTGTGTCAAAACTGGAGACATCACTTTTGACACACTTTATGTGTCAGATTAGCACACTTTTTTTTTTCTGTGATCCAGCTGCATATGCAAAGCATGTGGTGATGATTTCAAACGTAACAACAGCAAGCCTCAATACACACCAAGGTGGGTTAAACCACATAAAGTGTGTGCTGTACCTGCGTGCAAATGTACAGAGCCCCCAATTGTATGCAAAATAGCGGACAAGCATTACATACAAAGCACGCTAAGTATTCCCACCACAAGCGATGACGAGACAATGCTGTGTCCATACCACTACCATGTAGTATATAGGTCCTTACCAGGGAAAGTCGAAGCGTACAGCCGTACAAGGTGCACCACCTGTAAGAAGGATCTTTCTGGCAGAAGTGACCACCACCACTGTCCCAGTCCACAGGTAATCAGGCAACACCTGCAAGAGAAAACCGGACATGATCATGAAATATCCCCTGACAGCATTATCTGCACCACGTGTTACAAGGCCCAAATGTCTATTCTACAAGGGGAATGCATCAGCAAAGACTTTGAGCTGATGCAAGTGATATCAAGTCTTGAAACACAGGAGACTAGTCAATCAGCAATCGAAAAAACTGTGAACAACAGTCTAAATACTGTAGGGAGAAAAGTTGCCCATATGCTCCTCAAACAGGAAGCCTTACTTCTACCAGATGTGTATGACACTTTCTGTGAGTGTTTTGACGAAGAAGCAGAGCAACAGAATCTTCCAGCTGAAGTGTCCCCAAACAACTTAGTTACCAAGCAACACCTCCTTAGCTACCTCAAGGCCAAGCTGGGAAAGCACCTAACATACACAACTAAAATGAAGTCAGCTGGAATCTTGCTGTACAGAACAGGGGGTGACACTTTACTAGCTCTAACCAAAGCATTGTCACAACACAGAAAGAACAAACAGAATTCCCCACCCCCTTGTAGCGTAAAGTGCACAACTGATAGCTTCGACTCACAACTGGTGCAGGTCTGTGCAGAAATGAACAACAGGCTACATGTGGAAGCAAAGCAGCTGATACAAGAAGACAAATCCTCACAAATTGACCTGACCACATTCAATGTAGAGAGATTCATGTCCTCCATTGATCCCAGCATTTTGAAGATGGTTGTCTTGCTTACTCGCTCCTGCCGGAGCAGCAAAAAGCCCATTAGTACACTCATCTCAGACCTACAACACACAAAGAAACTTCGCTGCTTCTACTGTGTGTGTGTACTGCTCTTCTGCACCAACAATCAGTGTAGTATGCCTGCCCACATTCTGCTCACAGATATTGTTGACAGCCATGGTGGAACAACTGAGCTCATACGAATACTAAATCGGCTGGGGGCAGTTGCATCAAACGACACACATGCACGCTACATGGAAGCTATCGTGGAAAACAGAAGGAGCTCTGGTATAGCTACACAGCTAAAGAAGAACTTCACAGTCGTTTCTGTGGATAACATTGACTTTCTTCAAAGTCATGCAGCAGTGTACAGTGGAGATCAACATCGCAGCTGGCATGGTACAAGCATACAAGCAGTACAACCAAAACCTCCGGAAATTTCTATTCTGCCAGCAACATTCTGTCTACCTTTCAACTGCAATTCTATAAGAACCACTGCCAACTACCCCTCCCTTCTCCCATTTTCACTAACCAGCAGCCTCCCAGTTTTACCAACCAACACCTCCTGTTCACTAACCAACGCCTCCAACACCTCCTGTTCACCAACCAACGCCTCCAACACCTCCTGTTCACCAACCAACGCCTCCAACACCTCCCATTCACCAACCAACGCCTCCTGTTCACCAACCAACGCCTCCTGTTCACCAACCAACGCCTCCAACACCTCCCATTCACCAACCAACGCCTCCTGTTCACCAACCAACGCCTCCAACACCTCCTTTTCACCAACCAACACCTCCTGTTCACCAACGAACACCTCCCGTTCACCAACCAACGCCTCCAACACCTCCCGTTCACCAACCAACGCCTCCAATGCCTCCTGTT
This sequence comes from Agelas oroides, assembly GCA_949130485.1. Classification (NCBI taxonomy): domain Eukaryota; kingdom Metazoa; phylum Porifera; class Demospongiae; order Agelasida; family Agelasidae; genus Agelas; species Agelas oroides. Next base: position 27,980 of record CASBWJ010000035.1, on the reverse strand, counting down.
CACCAACCAACAGCTCCAATGCCTCCGGTTCAGCAACCAACACCTCCAATGCCTCCGGTTCACCAACCAACAGCTCCAATGCCTCCGGTTCACCAACCAATATCTCCAACGCCTCCAGTTCACCAACCAACACCTCCAATGCCTCCGGTTCACCAACCAATATCTCCAACGCCTCCGGTTCATCAACTAGTACCCTCCCAGTTTTACCAACCAAACCACCAACCTACCTCCCTGTTTCATCAACTGGCACCCGCCCAGTTTTACCAACCAAACCACCAACTTACCTCCCTGTTTCATCACCACCTCAACCACTGGCAATGATAAGAAGTCAGCCAACATGCTCACAACCACTACTTGCAGAATATTGCAACACCTCTGCAAAAACCAGCGACTCCAAAAAGCGACAGCCATCTGACTTGCCACTTCCCAAGGCTAAGTTAATGAAAAGACGATGCAGAAGTGAAAAAGAATCACGAAATGGTGCAGTTGACCCCTCAGAGCCTTTCCTTCCACTCATGCAAGAAATAGAACACACTCAGCACGGTCCTCACCGAAACACACTGCTGCCAAAACTCCACGGCCATTCCATCAACAACTTTTTACCATCAGAAAGTGAAAGTGGAGTTCATGAAACACATAACTGGCAGTTGTTTGGCTATGTAATGCTTCGGCATGCAAGCTATGAGGCAGACAAATCACACTTTGTGATGAAAGGTGTTCAATCATACCTGCAAACAACATCTGGAATGAGCCAAACACAGAAGTCTGAATACACATACTTGCGCGTGCTCGACAAGAATGCTGATAACAAGGAAACCATTCTTGAAGCACTTGCATGGCTCCACCATGAATTCGATGTTGGGAACTGCATTCATCATTTGGTTGTAACAGGGGACGCCAAAACATACACGCATCTTATCAACCTAAAATGCGAGTACGGTGAGGCATTAAGGTGGTTGGTTGCATTTCCTGGTGACTTCCACACCCTTCGAAACTACCAAGAGGTGCTGATGAAGGCCTATTGGGATGCTGGCCTCAAACAGCTAGCATCTGCAAGCGGTTTTCAAGGAGAAACACTGACTAGTCTATCTAAGTGCTCTAACTACAGCATCACCACTAGCTTTCTGTTCGAAGTCTGGGAAGCACTGTACACCCACATGTTAACAACCTTCCTGCAACAAAGAAAGTGCAAATCAACAGACAGCCTCCTCAAGTCTCTATCTGAATTGACATCACATCCACACAGTATAGAGGAGTTCCTGAAATGCATATCAGCTACAGCATTGGCAAACCTGCAAAGTGAGTTCCATCAATTCCTAACAAAGATGGCTTCTGCTGACGAAAACTGGAAGCTGTGGAAGCAATTCACATTTGAGGACTGTACAGCATTTACCGGTCTATACCTTGCAGTACGGTCTGGAAACTGGCTTCTCCGTGTCAAATGCCTCAAGGATATGGCACCATTGTTCTTCGCATTCCATCGACCCCACTATCGAAAGCTAATTTCTCAGCATTTAGCTGACTTGGTTACCATCCCTTCTGAGATTCTTCAACATTTCCAAGCAGGTGGGTTTACAGCCAGCATTACTGGAAAAGGATGGCACAGTGTTGCTATTGATGAAGCCCACGAAATGCTAATCAACAAGGATCTCAAATCAGCGGTCGTAAGACCTGGAAAGGAGAACATGAATCGCCTCTCACTCTACCTAGGACACCGAGCTAAGCTGCTTCACAATATCAAGCATGAGCTTGACACTCCAAAAGATACACTAACACAACCAACAGTGAACATGATTGACTTGCAGGACAAGTCAGCAGAAGCCATGAAGTCATTTCAAAACGTTCAGGAGATGATATCAAAAGTGACCAGCGGTGGACTCCTACCAGACCGAAGTGACATCACACAGCTCAGAAATCCTTTCACTGGTAAACTTGCAACACCAGAACAGCAACAAGATATGCTTAATTTCAGAAAAACAGGACAGCAGGAGTATGAGGTGTACATTGAATACTGCTATCTGAAAGTATCAAGTGTGCAACAACAAATGAGGAGGAGGAAGGTAAACACCTTTTCTGATCAAAAGGCAAGTAGACAACTCACAGACACAGAGAGAGACAAGAAGACGGTGTCAATGTGCCTTAAAAAACGCCTACATGCTATAGCACAGGGATTCACATGCCCTTCCAGATGTGAACAATACCTGAAGTTTCCCAGAGCTATTTGCAACAGTGATGGTGCACCATATAAAGGAGAGAAGAAGGTAGGACGGGAATTTCTGGAGAGGAGGTACCAGCTAGATGGCTCCCAAACAGACCACTGGTTTCCAGACACGCTGCTGCTCGAAGGGATGTTCATGATTTACACCATCCCGCTGCCTAATTCAACAATGCTGAACTATGGTGACTTTCTTCTTACACAGTATACCACCTACTACCTGCACAGAGGAGTCCAAGACATCCACATAATTTTTGACCATCCTGGAAGATTAGCAGACCATCCCAAGTGCATTGAGCGCAATCAGCGAGACAAACAACTTACATCACACACGCACACCACCTTTAGTGACACACAAAAGGTTCCAAAGAAGTGGAATGAGTTGCTACAGTGCCATGAATGCAAGAGAAACCTTGTCACATACCTAGGTGACTGCTTTTTACGTCAAGCTCCCGCACTTCTTCAAGGGAATCAGAAGATGTATGTGTCTGGGTCAAACGAGGGGGCAAAGGCAGACAAAGCATACTACACCACGGCCTCTAGTACATACAATGAAGTATGCTGAGGAAGCTGACACACGTGTGTGGTTGCATGTGGTGAAATCATCAGGCAGAAGAGTTCTGATTTACTCACCTGATACCGATGTTTTGCACATTGGACTTTTGGTCGCCAATACCATCATCAAAGACATCAGAATACAAATCAGTCCTCTCGGGAAACCAAGAAAAGTCCTTTCATTGAATTCCATTGTGGATGCCCTGAACCATGACCCAGATCTAGCCACTATTGCTCCTGAAGAACGTGCCAAGGTGATAGTGTCCCTGTACACCCTATCTGGGTGTGATTTTCACCTCATTCTTTGTAGGTCATGGTAAGGCAACATTCCTACAAGCCTTCTTCAAGTATGCCAACTTCATATCTGGTGAAAGCCCTAACCTACCTGGCTCACTTGCTGATGTATATGATGAAGCATGTTTTTTATCTTTTCTTCGACTGGTTGGTACTGTGTACTATAAGAAGTTCCGCACTGCTTTCACGAAGCACAACTCACCCATAGCAATGCTTCACTCTTTTTCAACAGAAGGGAAGTCATCCAAGCAAATGCATTTTGACTGGATCAACACACTTCGCGATCAAATATGGGAGCGAGTGGTTTTCGAAGATAGCCTCCTTCCATCTGTTGATGCTCTGTATCGTCACTTCCTACGGGCCATGTGGGTTATCCACTACTGGAAGCAGTCAACAAACAATACCATCAATCTACCACCAATTGAAAAATATGGCTGGAAGAAGAGCAATGGTACAGTATCCCCCGATTGGGACTCAGATGAAAACATCAAAGCTGTTGAAGACCGTGTAAGCTTTCTATTGAAAGGCTGCAGATGTGAGAAAACACACTGTGGAAACAACCGGTGCCGTTGCTTTAAGTCCAACAAGCAGTGTGGTCCAGGATGTTCATGCATCAATTGTACAAACATAACAGAGAGTAAAGGTGAGATTTCTTTATTTACGCTTAGCGTTTCAATTAATCCTCATTAGCCGTGTTCCCATTCTATCCCCGATAAGGTGAGAGCCTGGTACACTTGCACGCATGGTGTCAAGGGTACACACAACTTTATCACACAGGGGTTGAATATAGCCTCGTACCCAGTCCTCCACCACAGCTATCGTCGCTTGCAGTACGAATAACGCGGAGAAGGCCTGGTAAAAATTATTACGTGATGTATGCCACTGTCTACGTCACACACGTTAGCTCTAAAATTCTTTAGCCCCGTACCCAGGCAGACGGTATCTTGGGAACGAGACTGGAATTATTATGGAGCAGTAGCCACAATATTGATCGATAGCGTGCAGATAGAAGCAATATATGTGAAGCGCGATGTTCCAAGAGCAAGCTAGTGTCATAACGACTTCAAAACCAACCGCTGGAGCCATTGGCAACGGCTGGTCGCGCTCCAGGTTTGTCATACAGCTTCTAGCACTCTGCAACCGTCAACTTTCGCTCTTATTTCCATTCGAGCGTCCTTTTTCTCGTGTTCTATTTTTGTTCGTCTTTGTCTGAACATGACATTCGGTAGATAAAAGTCCCGCACGAGCTCCAGTCCGTCTAAGTCGGCTTTGTGCAGTTACCTCGTGACGTAGCGAAAAATATTAAGGTTATGTTATTACGTCAGTGGCATACATCACGTGATAATTTTTACCAGGCCTTCTCCGCGTTATTCATACTGCAAGCTACGATAGCTGTGGTGGAGGACTGGGAACGAGGCTAGGTTGAATATGCCAGGCACTACACATTCACACGATAAAAAGTACCAGACTTTTCCCCTCCTTAGTGGGGAACAACGCAAAATCCCCATCCTTCAGCCTAAACACGACACAGACATCTTATGCATGTTACATAATTCAATCTTGTAAACCTACAAATTTAACACTGGTGGACTTGTTTCCAGGCTCTCCCCGCGCGCGAACGAAAAATCGAAAAGAAAGGGGAGAGCCTGGTAAAATTTATCATGTGAGAAACGTCATGGGTAGACATAACTTAATTACAAGTGGGCAAACGAATGAACTCGCCCACTCTTTATGGACAGAATAGACTCGTTCTGTTGTGAAAGCTTTATGGCTGACAGAACAGGACTAGGCAGCACTATGCTACATTACCTGGCAGTGCGGCAAGCTATGGTGAGCATATTCAGAGCGTAGATTCGAAAATGCACGCTAACTTACTCGCTTACCTAGGCAAACTGACCGCTGTATACCCCGGAGAATGGCTTTCAAAGCGCTACTAAATGCCAAGGCAGCCCTTTCCTAGGCTTTGCTCAAGTCTTCTCTTGTTAGTCATTATTGTTTGAAAAAAAATAAAACTACCAGAATGGGCTCCTACTAAAACACGGCTACGTGTGCTGTCGATTATTGATCGATACGCAATTACGTGCATGGGCAAATTGATAATCCGCCTACACTCAATTAAGTCCTCTCTGCCTTCTCTCTACCCTCTATGTCATTCATGTGATGAATTATTCGAGGCCCTCTCCCGCTTTTCCGTACCGGAAAGCTGGGCAGGGCCTGGGAACGAGGCTATACCACTGGTATTTATTGTGAAAATTAGAATACCATAGATCGGGAAAGTTTCGCCGTTAAATATTTTTTCGCCAGTTGCTTAGTCGGCGAAAATTAAACGCACAAACATTTCATACGCGAAAAAAAAGCTATGCGTAAAATTTCCCGATCTACAGTAGAACTATACGCCAGTAGCATTTGTATCATTTGAGGAATTGACAGTTTTTCAAATGGGTGTATACTAGGGAGATGCTTCATCATCATGGGGCGAGCCTGAGCGAGCAGCACATTGTGTTGATTTATATCATGGCACACATGAATAGTAGCATGGTTTGTGACTGTCTACCGTCAGTCAGGGCAGCTACCACGACTACACATGCATGCAGTAAGCATCACACCCAATCACAAGCTGAATCTCTGCTGTGTACAAGCAAAAATTGTGCATGGCTCTTACCTGAAGCGACCTCAGCCATCATGCATACCGTCTGTAAGCAGTCTGGCGCAAAGTTTGTCTGTCATGGTATGTAGTTGAGATAGCTTACAATAAACCAGACTCGCTCAGGCTCACCTCAATAAATAAACAAGATAACAATCAACTCACCTTACAATTTCCAAATAATTTAACCTGACCTTTAGATGTGGACATGGATATAGACCTGCAAGGGGACCAAAGCAACTACCTCTCCGATTTAGACGAGGAGATGCAAGATCACACATCAGACGAGGAAGTGACAGACAGCGATGACGGCTGCAACCTGCAATCGGAAATGGTTTTTGACACAGATTTTGTTCTTGACCTCTGTATTTAGCTATTTAATACCTCCCAGTTACGTAGTTATTTCATGTCAATTGAAATTGTTGCTAAGATCACTAGCTCTATAATTCCAAATAATGCCTACTTAAGCAGTTTTTTCAACAACTTGCCGTACTAATTCGCAATTAGGGACAGACACGATTTTAATACATATACACATTCAACACATATACTCTACCTTGCAACCATTGGTGTGAAGGTTCTCCGTGTTAAAATGGATTCCGCGCTTTCCTCGTAGCACACCTCACGGAAGACCTCCAAGAGTAGTCGGAAGAAATCCACTTGGATCTACACACCATAACATTCATCAACATCTTTTACTACGCCGAAAGAAGCTCAACGACTTCTTGTAGTTATCTAATGCCTTCATTTAACGTTTTTCACCAGAGTATTCAGCATTTTTCCCTTTTTAAAACCACCACAAACGAGACGCCATTTCCTCCTTCTCTCGTACACTCTGGCGCATGCGCGCCGCAAAAATAGGATTAAGTATTGGCGCTATGGGAAAATTATGACGTCACGGAACGCTGGCGAAACGACTGCATGGCCCAATAAGCTCTTGACAGAATCAGATGATGACAGTAGACTCTGATCAACACAGAACAGTTAACATCGAAGCACAAAATTAATTAGGATAAAACAACACTTTCAAATTGGATTTGTCTACACAACATTTTGTCTGACTTCTGCTATTTTGCTCTATTCTGAACCAAGGGTGCAAGGGTGGTTCAAAAGCCTTTGTTCCAAAGTTAACACATCTGAGCCATTTCCTCCACACGCTTGTGATAGTACTGTGCATACCTCCACTGGTACCTGCGTGTGTGCATGTGTGTGTGTGTGTGTGTGTGTGTGTGTGTGTGTGAAAGGTAAATATCCAGTCACAGCAGTACCCTTAGCCTTGCTCCACCACCAAAAAACAAAACAAAAAAAAAACAAACCAACAAACAAAAAAACACACCATTCTCTGGAATAATGAGCAGTAAGTTTTCTGTTTCGCAATCATTCTTTGACGCTTGGACAGGCACTACACTTGAAGCTTGCTCAGACCTCTACTTCCTACATCAGTGACATTGGTATTGACATCAATAAATGTCCCCAGAACTTGTCCCTCCTACATCATTAACATTGGTATTGACCAGAGGAGGTCCGACACTTGTGATGTCATATACATCAACACGTGATCCCTGATTGTCAAGTTAATTACTAACCTCCTGCATTCCATTGCTTCAAGAGCGATTTCTGGGCATCAGAAGTTTCTAGCGTGCTGGGTTCACTCAGGTTGGGGGGTATTTTCAACCACACTGAAGCTGTCTATTAGGTCGAGATCGATCACTGCAGCTCATCTAGCTCTCAACAGCCACATAAACGCCGTTTGGAGGTCACAAAGGTATGCAATGTTACTTCTGACTGGCGAGACACTTTCAGCATCACGAAAACCCCCCTAAACCCATCGTGATCTTTGTCGCACAGCGTTTCCGATTGTTGTATCGATGGTTTTTAGTCCTTGGAATATTCATTAATGCATAGCGCACGTGACTGTGTCGGACCTCCTCTGGGTATTGACATCACTCATGAAACAAATGCTCCCAGACCTTGCCCCTTCTACATCATTGACATTGGTATTGACATCGCTCATGAGAGAAATGCTCCCAGACCTTGCCCCTCCCACATCATTGACATTAGTATTGACATAGCTCATGAGATAAATGCTCCCAGACCTTGTCCCTCCTACATCATTAACATTGGTATTGACATCGCTCATTAGATAAATGTTCCCAGACCTTGTCCCTCCTACATCATTGACATTGGTATTGACATCACCAAGAGCGCATAATGACGTCATTTGTATTTGGGAGGGAGGAGGAAGAGCGTGTAACTTCCTATTCTGGCCGTGGTGAAAGCAGAATCTTTTGTGTGTACTATAAATAGCACATCCGGTCGAGTTGTAGCTAGTGTGCAGGTGAAGCGTGAGTAAAACCAGCTGCCAAACAATCGAGTTAGAGGCTTATCCGTTGGATAAGGACCGTGCGTTACCCAAGGAGATGCTCAAGAGTTTGACTGAAAGGCTACACGGCCCTCTTCGACTGTCAGGCGTGGATAGCATCGTAACACAAAGTTCCTCGCATCAGGAAGGGCCGACAACCGTTCCTGCGTAGGAAGAACTTGCCAGGTAAGCTTCGAGCGTTCTCATCTTGTTGACTACGAGGGTAGCACTGCGTTGTGAGGTCGTAGATCGTGAAACTGCGAACTTGTGCGAAGGTGTGTTCTATTTTTAGTACACGCGGGAGATTCTGCCTGATTCGAAATTTTGCCAGTTACACGCTCTTCCTCCTCCCTCCCAAATAAAAATGACTTCGTCATGCGCTCTTGACATTACTCATGAGATAAATGCTCCCAGGCATTGCCCCTCTATTTCAGCATACGGTAAGTGGCCAAAAACTGGACACGGGAAAGGCGTAGGCTATATCCCAGACTCTTACCAGAATCAATTCTTTAACTTGCCAATTTCTACCCCACCCCCGCCCCTCCATCTCCTTTTTCTCCTCCTAATCTCATTATTTTCTGGCTAGGGGTCAACATGTATGTAGGAGTACATGTACCCCAGCCTCCAGGCACAAGACTAAGCAACAGAAGTGTCACAAGACTAAGCAACAGAAGTATCATAAGACTGTTACTCACGGGTTGTTATTGCTGCTAGTCTGTCGGCACAGTTAAATAAACAGCTCGCCTCAAAGTCTTTTCTTCTCCCACACCATAGTTGTGATCTCTAGGGCAATCTGGTTCTCATCTTTCACCTGCAAACACATACAGATATAAACACTTCTGACATTTCAACTGCTGACCTTTGACCTATATAACCCTTTTGATTCACACGGAGGAGGCCACGTAAGTAGCCCAATAATTGTCACTTAGTCTACCAGGAAGGCCACATATGTGGCCCGATATGTACAACTCATCGCTTACGGCATATAACTTGAGGGTAAGCCTTAAGGAGTGGTAAAGCCAGACCACAGCTTTTGACTGACATCATTGCTCGGGAAAGGCACGAAGGTTCGTAGGTTCGTACATGCAGGTTTGGTACAAGGTTTGTGGGTGAATGCAAACTTGGCCAAGGTAGCCAGACACGAAGCTTTTACTTGAACACAGGGTGCTAACTACTTGAAACCAGCTACACTCACTTACTACGCACAGTTCCGACAAACTCAGCAGATTTCCAAGTTACCATAGAATTTCTCCTATTAATTAGTACACTCCCTTTTCCAGAAAAAGCTCCTAATTTTCGTACTCTAATTAATTCGTACACGTAAAAATGTCTTACAGCAAAAACCCAATCACCTAGAGATGGTGTAAGTATGGTGAGATGGCGTTTCTAGTATCGCCAAGCCTCGCAAGACAAGCAAATGCTGTAGAGCTTGCCACCAAAGTTTGTTTCTCGCTCTCGCTCTTTGATGTTGACTTGACTCAGAGTATTAGTGTGACTGACGTCTGATAAATTGTGCAACTTGTGGCACCACAGAAACTTGCGGCTCACTCTTTGATGTTGACTTGACTCAGAGTATTAGTGTGACTGACGTCTGATAAATTGTGCAAGTTGTGGCACCACAGAAACTAGCGGCTCACTTAGTGTACAGACATACATAGATAGATAGAAGCTAAGTACCCGAGGGTAGATAGGTACCCGTACAAAGATGTTGATCACCCTTGCACGCATTTTTCTTCTAATCATGTCGTACAAATTATTGCATTTCATAGCCCTTGGCAAATTCACGATTGATCCTGAACTAGCACCGCCCCTTCCAGCCTTCCCCACCAGTGATGTAAGTGGAAGGGTGTGGCCCACAGTCAATAGGTAGGGATTTCCCCTAAAATCCAAAAATCTTGCTTGGCTTCGCTACTTAGTACTGTGCGGGATCTCCGTGCCAATATATTGGTGCATCGTGTCCTAAGTAATAATAACTGGCTTTATGTCCAAATGATACAAACTGCTTAACACAGAGTGTACTATACTGTATAACCGGAAATATTGGCAGTCTTTACATTTGACGATTTGACCCCAAACCGGACATAAAAAATATTGGTAGAATGTAAATTTGACAGTGGATGGTACCCCACCAGCGTATTACACCATCATAAGAATTGTGCACGTGATTGCAACATGTCAAAGTAGGCTGAGTGTAGGTGAGCAGCTGCACTGACTGTCAGAGTGAGGATCACAATGGAGTGCTACAAAGCAGAGTTGCATTAGAGGACACCAGGTTTATCATGTGTATAGTCGTTATACTTGCCCCTCGTTGCGGTGTCTTCCCCTGCATTGTAGGCTGTCTTTCACACGTTTGTTCGTTAGTTTGATCTCTTTGTCAGTGATGGGCAGGTCGGTTTATCAGGGAGCACTGCCATCTCTTGCTTGTGGTACTTGAACAAAGCCATGAATTTGCAAACTTACACGAAGTAAAACTGGCAGCGTGCTAGCACTGAATGTAGCTACATGCACAGCTAGTGTAGAGGGGTGGGGCCAAGAGCTACTGCATGCAAAACGTTACGTGTTACGGGGAAAAATGATATTGGTGGATTTTAATTTGGTGGTTTCAACCCCAACTGCCAAACTGCCAAATTTAGTTCCCTATCAAATTTTCCAGCTATACAGCATATTGCACATAGCAACCACCTAGAAATGGGCTAAAGTATGAAAGCACTGCATGTGCCAGTTCTAGTCACAACATACCTTAGAATTCCCATGTACTGCAGAACCAGCTTGAACAAATCCACTGCATCTTTCTTCTGTTGTTTGTCTTGAGTGAGGATCATTGGCTGTTTGATTGGGTGCTGGGAGGGTGGTAGGGAGGGTGGGAGGTAGAGTGGGAGAGGGTGGGAGGTAGAAAGGAAGTGGAGGGAGAGCGAAGAAAGACAAATAAAAGTATAGTATAGTATAGTAATGTTGAGAAAGCCCACAAAAATGCATATTTATGCCAAATGCCGAGGGGAAAGAGTGGAGAAGAGAGAGAACAAGAGGATGTCGGACATTGCATGCTCCCATACATAAGAGATGGAACCTTGGAGCTGGTCAAAGAAGTTCACTGGTAGTTCTGTTATGACATACAAAAGCTGATCCCAGCCTGATTCCTGAGCTAAATTCAACGGGATAGCAGACAATACCAGTTTTAGTGTGCTTTAATTGGCTCAAGAAAGTAATTTTAAGAAAACTGGAAGCAAGGATATTCTGACCTTTCCCCAGCATCAAGTCCTTACATGTAACTTTCTGATTTCATTCCCTCCTCCACTTCCCTCAATCTTGTCCTCTTTCTCTCTCACACATACATGTACACAACCTCCCTCAACCTTCTCCCCCCTCCCCACCCAGACACACACTCATACTCACACCCGCACGCACCCACCGTCAGAGCAGAGGGGCCATGGGAAATCGAGTTTTTAGGGGGTCAATTAATAATTAACTGTTAATTAGTAAAACGTACCACATGTCTACACGTGTCGGAGTGTTTTTTTTCCATCCTTCACTGAAAGCATTACTGATCGTTCTGCCCAAGCGTTCATTGATTGCAACGCCTGGTGCCAAAAAGTGATAGAAAACGAAACGGCATGAAGGTGAACCTCCAGAAAGATAAAAATAATTAAAAGTCTCATGGGGCCCTTTCTCTGGAAAAAAAGATGGGGGGCACTGGCAAAGTACCCCCTGCTCCCCTGCCCTGTCAGTGCATGCACACACACACACACACACACACACACACACACACACACACACACACACACACACACACACACACACACACACACACACACACACACACACATGCACACACACATGCACACACACATGCACGCACGTGCACACACACGTGCACACACACACGTGCACACACACACACACACACACACACACACACACACACACACACACACACACACACACACACACACACACACACACACACACACAAACACACACACACACTCTCCTCCCTACTCACCCCTTTGTTCTCTGGCTGAGGATCAACATGTCTCCAGAGGTACCCCCCCAGATAGGACCGGAACTTGAAGGAGGGAGGGAAGAACGCTAGACCAATGGTAAACAACTCCAGGCCTCGAGCCAGACTGTTCCTGAAAGGGAAGAGTGAAAGTCGAAGAAGTATGATCAACACAGACACCCTTTATACTAACTGAACCACTACCGCTTGTTTACTCATATTAACTGGGTTAGTTTAAATCATACCATACAGCACAAAATTTTCGCTGCTTGTTTAATTTTGCGAATTTCAAAAATTATTTTAACGAAAATACTTGCCCCGTAAACCAAATTTTCCCGCTGACTTCAAGAGTGTTGATGGACAACATCCCAGGGATAAGCTGCCAAATCCTCAAGGAACGCTCTTCAAAGAGATACCTTCGGAGTAGGCATTGCTTTTGCTACAGCTGCAAGCTTAAGTGGACGATGGTACGTGTGACAGTGCATGTTAGATAGAACTAGACTTGTGTGCCACACCCACAATACATTCCCGAAAAATTTTAACAAAATCTTCAAAAACCATTCTATTCCTGTCTGGTGACATTCAGCCAATTTAATGAAGCCCGAGGAATCAGCTGAACATCACCAGGCCTCTTGTTTCAGGTGAGTATGGGAAGACACTAGTGGCTGAGGGGATGGATTACTTTTAGTGAATATACGTGATAACTTCCATAGGCAGCAGGAGTGATGTCCAAGTCTGCCATCAAAATCCTGTGGGATCCCACTGTACCATGGGACAGGTGGGACTGTCCATGGGAGTCCACTGTCCCACCTGAGGGACCCCGTATCCCACTGTCCGTCCTATCCAACTGTACCATGGGACAGCTGGGACTGTCCATGGGAGTCCACTGTCCCACCTGAGGGACCCCATATCCCACTGTCCGTCCTATCCCACTGTACCATGGGACAGGTGGGACTGTCCGTGGGACTGTCCGTGGGAGTCCACTGTCCCACCTGAGGGACCCCGTATCCCACTGTCCATCCTATCCCACTGTACCATGGGATAGGTGGGACTGTCCATGGGAGTCCACTGTCCCACCTGAGGGACCCCATATCCCACTGTCCGTCCTATCCCACTGTACCATGGGACAGGTGGGACTGTCCATGGGAGTCCACTGTCCCACCTGAGGGACCCCGTATCCCACTGTCCGTCCTATCCAACTGTACCATGGGACAGCTGGGACTGTCCATGGGAGTCCACTGTCCCACCTGAGGGACCCCATATCCCACTGTCCGTCCTATCCCACTGTACCATGGGACAGGTGGGACTGTCCGTGGGACTGTCCGTGGGAGTCCACTGTCCCACCTGAGGAACCCCGTATCCCACTGTCCATCCTATCCCACTGTACCATGGGATAGGTGGGACTGTCCATGGGAGTCCACTGTCCCACCTGAGGGACCCCATATCCCACTGTCCGTCCTATCCCACTGTACCATGGGACAGCTGGGACTGTCCATGGGAGTCCACTGTCCCACCTGAGGGCCCCCATATCCCACTGTCCGTCCTATCCCACAGTACCATGGGACAGGTGGGACTGTCCATGGGAGTCCACTGTCCCACCTGAGGGCCCCCATATCCCACTGTCCGTCCTATCCCACTGTACCATGGGACAGGTGGGACTGTCCGTGGGAGTCCGCTGTCCCACCTGAGGGACCCCATATCCCACTGTCCATCCTATCCCACTGTACCATGGGACAGGTGGGACTGTCCGTGGGAGTCCGCTGTCCCACCTGAGGGACCCCATATCCCACTGTCCATCCTATCCCACTGTACCATGGGACAGGTGGGACTGTCCATGGGAGTCCGCTGTCCCACCTGAGGGACCCCATATCCCACTGTCCATCCTATCCCACTGTACCATGGGACAGGTGGGACTGTCCATGGGAGTCCACTGTCCCACCTGAGGGCCTCCATATCCCACTGTCCGTCCTATCCCACTGTACCATGGGACAGGTGGGACTGTCCATGGGACCCACCTGAGGGACCCCATATCCCGCTGTCTGTCCTATCCAACTGTACCATGGGACAGGTGGGACTGTCCATGAGAGTCCACTGTCCCACCTCAGGTGAGACCAAACATGTGAATCCACTGTCCTATCTGACCCACATTATGTTCTATTCCTGTCCCACTCAAGTCCAAAGTATACAGTGTATTATGTCAGCTCATTTGTTTCAAAATTGTCGGTTAAAAAATGTGTTGCTGCATCTCCAGGATCGACTTGGTTGTCCACAAAATCAGCTTGGTCAAAAACACCTGACTCAATTGTGGTAAAAATTGCCTTGAGTTGTACAACATTAAACTCAATTGTCCCCAAAATTGACTCAGTCAAAAAAAAAAAAAACTCGATGCAAAAATTATCGACTCCATTCTGGTAAAATCGACTCAGTTTGTGTCACCTTTCACTCGGTATACTTACTTTTGACTTGTTCATCCACTATTTACTGGTTCTATCTTGTTTGAGTCAGTCCTTCGACAACTAGGTCAATCCTCCAGCAATAGACTTGGTTTGCTCACGCGAACCATAGCTACCCACATGCTATTTGACCCCACCTACTGGACATGTGCAGTAATGCAGTCAGTAAAGAATACCCAGCCAGGCTGGTCTACAAACTCATCTGCTTTACTCATCATCTCAGGTTGCACGTTGCACAAATCGGGTCATTTCTGGAGGTGCAACAACATATTTTATCAATCAACAATTTTGCACCTATGTATGGTGACAATAGTAAGTATAGTGTAGCCAGTAATACCTAACAAGCTTCAGCAATTTTTTACTAGTACATTGCTGGGTTTTGTGTACTCACGGGTCGTAAATGTTTGCTCAAGGTGATATACACACACAGCTCTCAGAGCAAACACCAACTCCATAATCACGGTAAAACTTACATAGTATTCACACAAATATGTAACTATTTGTATCTATACACATCTTTTAAAATTGAAATGTGAAGGGATCTTTCATAGCTACTAAAATAAAGCTGTGGTCAAATCTTGTTGAAAGGAGTTGTAGTGGGGCTGGTGTGAGCAGGAAGTTAACGCTGCTTTAAATTCAAATATCCTTCACATGTCCATCATGGTATTTGGTTGGGGAGGTAGTGTAAATTAATTATGCAGTTAAAAATGGTTTGGGCTCATTTTGCACACTAAAAACCAATTTGTGCTATATCACCTACTCAGTAGAAAATACCACTAAATTACAAAAAAGTCAATCAGGGCATGACTAGGCTATTCCAGAGCTCTCCTTTGCTATTCGCTGGTGAGAAAGGCTAACCAGAGATTATTATATGTGTACAAGTGCCATTATAGTATCCAGTTGTTGGATCAATCTGCGGTATTCGGCAATCTTGTGCGAGAGGCATGTCAACGTCCGCATTATCGAGTGGGACTGAAAAGCTTGTGTTGTGTCTGCCTTACGGAATAGCGAGGTGTCCGCATTTGGGAGTATTCTTAAGTATTGTATTAACAGAGCTTCAATTGGGACCATGTCAAGTGGCCACCGCAATTGGGAGATGTCTGTTAAGGGAGGTTCCACTGTATGCCATACTTCAACACAATTTGTTTAGTGTTAAAGGATTGTTGTTTAAGAGTAGTAGATCATAGTTACTCACAAGCCATGTTTCATCATAAATTCCTGTACAAATTCCTGTACTCTGGGAAGTTAAGGAACTTCTAACTTCACTGCAGCAGTGCCTGTCATAAGCCACTGCATAGTCAAATTCCAAAATGTCACTATAGGTGCATACCAAATGTCCCTAACAAATATCCAGTAACTGTCATTCTGTTACTACTAGATGATATGTACTTGTTTACTGCAATAAAATGTACTCATTTACTGCAATGAAGGCTTTTAAGTGTACATAACGAATATGGAGTTAAGATGTCCATTTGACAGGAGAGCATCACATGGACATCCCATGCAGGTGGGCTGAACAGGACAGGACAGTGGGACAAGAGGTGAGGGTGGGATGTCCAATGGGCGTCCCATGAATGTCCCTTGGACAGGTGGACTGGACAGGACAGTGGGACAAGCCTGGTCAGTGAGGGTGGGATGTCCAATGGACGTCCCATGGACGTCCATTGGACAGGTGAACTGGACAGCACAGTGGGACAAGCCTGGTCAGTGAGGGTGGGATGTCCAATGGACGTCCCATGGACGTCCCTTGGACAAGTGGACTGGACAGGACAGTGGGACAAGCCTGGTACGTGAGGGTGGGGTGTCCAATGGACGTTCCTTGGACAGGTGGACTGGACAGGACAGTGGGACAAGCGTGGTCAGTGAGGGTGGGATGTCCAATGGACGTCCCATGGACGTCCATTGGGTGGACTGGACAGGACAGTGGGACAAGCCTGGTCAGTGAGGGTGGGATGTCCAATGGACGTCCATTGGACAGGTGGACTGGACAAGACAGGTGGACTGGACAAGACAGTGGGACAAGCCTGGTCAGTGAGGGTGGGATGTCCAATGGACGTCCCATGGATGTCCCTTGGACAGGTGGACTGGACAGGACAGTGGGACAAGCCTGGTCAGTGAGGGTGGGATGTCCAATGGACTTCCCATGGATGTCCCTTGGACAGGTGGACTGGACAGGACAGTGGGACATCCAGGGACAAGCCTGGTCAGTGAGGGTGGGATGTCCAATGGACGTCCCATGCACGTCCATTGGACAGGTGGACTGGAAGGACAGTGGGACAAGCCTGGTCAGTGAGGGTGGGATGTCCAATGGATGTCCCATGGACGTCCCCTTGGACAGGTGGACTGGACAGGACAGTGGGACAAGCCTGGTCAGTGAGGGTGGGATGTCCAATGAACGTCCCTTGGACAGGTGGACTGGACAGGACAGTGGGACAAGCCTGGTCAGTGAGGGTGGGATGTCCAATGGACGTCCCATGGACGTCCATTGGACAGGTGGACTGGACAGGACAGTGCAACAAGCCTGGTCAGTGAGGGTGGGATGTCCAACGGACGTCCCATGGACGTCCCTTGGACAGGTAGGACAGTCCTAAGTGGACAGAGGATTTTGATGGCAAACTTGGACATGAGTGGGCAGCAGACAGTCCACTTACAAACCACGCTAGCTATTTACACGTGCTGTTCAGATCCTAATCAGGATTGTAACCTGGGTCAATCCACGTCTGGAGGTGAGTTACATAACCCGGATTGCAATCTGGACAATAACCACCCTCGTCCTCAGGCTCCACATGTATGTACGCACCTTCTTAGCAGCACCGTCTATGGTGACAACTGGGGTCTCCATCAATGTTTTTGACTTCAGGAGGGGAGGAGTAGGGGCGGAGGTCATTGGTACCCTACAACTTGGGGACCTTGCTGGCTTGGAGGCTACCGCAGGTGGTTTGGGGGCAGGATGGGCCGGTCGTATTGGGACAGGGTTTGAACCTAGCCTAGTTCGTGATTTTCGATTTGGTTTTGCTGGCATTTCAAGTGTGCGAGACTCTTTATCGTAACTCAAGTTTTGTGAGTCCAAGTGGTCCATGGCGCTGCCGTGAGAGGGGGAGAGGGAGTGTCTCGAGCCTTGTTCTTCTCTGAGCTGATCTTGTTGTGAGTCAAACACACTCTCATCTTGATCAGTGGGTGAAGGTGAGGTTTGGTGAGGAGCGTGATTGTAAGAGTCTAGATCAGTTTTTCTACTACTTGGACCCTTGGCACCGAGGGTAGGGTCTTGCTTGTCGTACAAATGTCTTCTAACGTCAGTTGTGTTTACGCCAGCACCGCTATGTTGTTGTTGATGAGTTGGTTGTTGTGAATTGCCTGAAGGGAAGAATGCTTGTTGTTGACTTGAAAATGTTTCACCCCCGACTTCAAAACTGAGCGGACTGAGTGTTTCCACTCTCTTTGAGAAAATGTCTGATTTACGATCACTTCCATCGTCCTGACCATTCTGTGTGTGTGTGTGTGTGTGTGTGTGTGTGTGTGCGTGCGCGCGTATGTGTGTGTGTGTGTGTGCGTGTGCGTGTGTGTGTGTGTATACACGTGTGTATGTGTGTGTGTGTGTGTATGTGTGTGCATGTGTGTGTGTGTGTGTGTGTGTGTATGTGTGTGTGTGTGATAGATACATGCATAATATAGATGTGTGCTGGGTATCAAATTTTAGAGAGACATACATACGTACCATGTACGGCTTTCATTAAAACTTCAAACGCACTTCACAGACACATCATTTATGAGCCTCACCCGTAAAGGAAGGTAATATTTTTATGAATAATAATATTTTCAGCTTCGTGTGCGTGTGTTTGTACATTTACAAGTCAAATCGCATACGAGCACAACAGTAGATGCGTGCTGAGTATCAAATTTCAGAGAGACATATGACAGACGCCTTTTGGTTGCATAATAACTACATGACTTGTAAACCGTATAGTTGGAAAATTTGACAGGGAATTAAATTTGGTGGTTTGGCGGTTGGGGTTGAAACCGCCAAAATTAAAATCTGCCAATATCATTTTTGCCTGGGCCCGCAACGCGTAATGATGTAATGCATGCAGTAGTGCTCTTAGCCCTGCCTGGCGCACCACTATCGAGCTGTACATATAGCTAGCTCGGCTGCCAGTCATATTTCTTGTAAACTTGCGAACTTACGGCTTTGCTAAAGTACCTCAAGCGAGAGGATGGCTGCTGACGGCAATGCTCCCTGATAAACACACTCGCAATGTCAATCGAAAGATCACAGGTTCAAGTCCCACCAGTTACCACAGGAGAAAAAAAAACAAAAACATCTTTCTTTCTCCACTTGGCACCCAACCCAGGCCCAAGTAAAATAGTAAATTGGGAACCTGGCTTAGGCTGGGGAAGGACAAGACCACTGGCTGTGCCTAATTCCACTGAGGTACAGGTGGGACTTTGGGTGCCCACACCACAGTGGAGGGGCATAGTCAGTGCTCCTGCAAGTGCTTGGCCTGGCTTCAGGAGTTTGTCTAGCGCTAGGCCCAGTGTTCCCTGAAGTAGCGCACAGGGGTCCCAGCCTTAATTGGTCTGGGGGGGGCATATCCCCTTTAGGGGAGCTTCTTACGTTTGTCCTTTGTCCTGTGTGTGTGTGTGTGTGTGTGTGTGTGTGTGTGTGTGTGTGTGTGTGTGTGTGTGTGCACATGTGTGCGTGCCTGCATGTGTGCATGTGTGCGCACACACTCTGGGAACAGGTACCTGACCTTGTTCCCAGGCCTGTGGGAATGAGGCTAGAGAGTAGCTTACCTTGAGGAATCTGATGAGGTAGAGCAGTAGCCTCTTGTTGAGGTTGGGCAGGGAGCCAATCAGGGAGATAGCATTCATCTTGTGATCACAGTTGTCAACACACTCTTGACTGAGCGTTGTCAAGGAATATGTACTAAAGTTGGAAGTGTATATAGTCTCGTGGCCAGACCCCACCCTCTCATGAGGAAAAGGGTCTGGTGACCATTGAGCCCTTTCTTGGTTGTGCCGAGTCATGCAGTATCGGTTCTGAACAAGCCAATGAATTATATAGCGCAACGTCATACAAGCGTTGATGCTAGCCAATGAAACAGCACTACATCATAAAGATATTATACCATTCACTTGTTCAAATATCAAGATTGCTGACTCGGCACAACCAAGGAAGCGCTCAATAGTCACCAGATCCTTTTCCTCGTGAGAGGGTGGGGTCTGGGGACGAGACTAAAGTGTACACTACTGCACAAAACCTGGTTAGTATTATTTTACTATACCCATGTGCTGTTAAGCGCATTCTGTTTATAAGCGAATATATGCTGGTTTGTGCTCCATTACGCAGTACAATGTAAAGCACACATGGGTGCTTTTTGTTGATTTCCTTCCTATGGAGATACAAGCATATAACAATGCATGAGTAAACTGACATTTCCTAAGCCATCACACACACAGTCACACACACACACACACACACACACACACACACACACACACACACACACACACACACACACACACACACACACACACACACACACACACACACACACACACACACACCACATCTCCACACGGAAGATACTAGTAATCTTCGGGTATTAGTGGGTCCTCTAGTTCCCTGAACCATAGTTTCAGGAGGGAGGCAGGAATGTGGGGATCAGTCAGCGTCGTCATCGGAAGAACACCTTTGTCCACTTGTAGCTTGAGAGCATTCACTTCGTCAATATCACCGGCACTCTGCATGTGTGTGTGCATGTGTGTATATGTTGGGTTAATCTTATCCCCAGACCCCACCCTCTCATGAGGAGAAACAGTCTGGTGGATCAAGTCAAATTTCTTGGGCTAGCGCACGCTTTTGCAACAATGTAACCTAGCAACGATCAACACATTTTGCGGCCAACCCACTCAAAAAAGGTACAGATACTCGAATGAAAATGAACGAATTTTACTGATGTAAGGGAAGTGCTACGCAATGATTATCAATCTCGCAATCTCATTGGTCCTTACCACTTTTGGGGAATAAGCGCAAGAAATTTGACTTTGTTCACCAGACTGTTTCTTGCCGGGAGGCACACACGGGCTGGGCACGAGACTAGTGTTGGGGCTGCCTCAAAACCAACGATGTGACCATTGGGCCCAACCCAACACAAACGGTAGCCACTTGAAGTACTTTACATATACTTGACAAAAGAGTGCAGAAGAACAGGTGACTAGAGTAAGAGCGTGAAACTCCAATAGAAGCTCGTAGTCTGGGCAAAATTATTGAACTGTACTATAAATAGTCTAAGAACACCTGGTCACATGCTTAGCAACAATGGTTTATGTGCATGGAACAGTATGTGTTACTATTTTCAGTACTGGCCATAATTCTGCCCAGTATTAAAGTTTATAAACTCTCTTACTCTAGCTGCCCGTTCTTATGCACTCTTGTTGACATTAAGACCTGACTGGCCTCTGATACAGAATCTAAACTCTTTTTGCCAGGTGTGATTAACAACTAGTAGTTGGCGCCAACAGTTACAGTAGACCTCTTACTTATTCAAATCCACCAAGGATAATGATATTACATGCATGGCTATTTTGCTGTGTACTAAATAGAACTGTTCCATTCGAAATTTATTATTTTACTAACCTGCATGGATAAATATTTAGACTACTCAGATTAGCGAGAGGCTACCTTACACGCACATGTAACATGAGCTAGGGGTGTGGTCATGAAGCATTAATTGCACATACATACGGGTGGTGAGAAGCCTGCCATAGTCCCATTCCCAGACCCATGTATGGTACACGCACACGACAGAGGAGAGTGTGACATAATATCCCACATAGGCTAGCATTGATATCGAATTGCCAAGTCTTTGAAATTGCTTTGCTGGGCTTCAGTAAATTGGAAGTGTGCTAAGTAGGTCTATAAAGGTGTGATGAGGAAAGCTAAGTACGTGTGGTCAGGAAGCTAAGTGTCTGTGGCAGGAAGCCCAAAATTCCTCCAAAATTCCTGGGTGCTCAATCAATATTCACCAGACCCTCCTTCCTTCTTACTGAGGGTCTTACTGGGGGTCTGGGAACGAGACTAAGCCTGTCATACAGCTACCTGTAGAAGAAGTTTGTACATGTACATGTACTAGGGCAATATTGATATGGATGCCCTGGTGTACGATGGTGAGAATAGCTAGCACCATGATCGAGTGACAGTGCCAATAAAATGTCCATATTTGAATCCACCAGCGGTGGCGGATAATTATGAAAGCAGTCAACAAGCGTCCGCATCATCGAATGAATTTTGTACAGTTCATGTATTGGTGAGACTGGGAAACCTGTCTCTTTACGGAATATCGAGGAATCTATAAATCAGGAGATGATTTGTACAAATTTATATACATGTATGAAGCATTTTGGACCATGCATGCCCATTACTCCACACATAACTGTGAAGTCTGCAATTCAGGGAGTCTGGAATACCGCAGATCGGGAAACTTTTGCTGCTAAAATAATATCACAGTTGATTTCAACCATGAAAAATTTAACACGCGAATAAAAATATTTACATGGCGACGATCAACAAATAAGCGTGCTCACACGTCCACACCTCCTGAGGTAAATGTTCGATTGACGACTACTCCTGACAGCCACAGCATTACAGCCAGATACCTGGTAGTAGACTAAATGCTCGGAATGTCCAGGTGCTTGTCCGTATTGTACTCGCCAACTGTTAAAAAAAAATTCTTTCGTGGATCGAACAAGCCATGAAAATATAACATATTTTTTATGCGAATTATTTTTAATGTGAAAATTTCCCAATCTACAGTAGGGGGTTTCACTGTACTGGTAACAGTGACCGTGGAATGATACCTAAAAATTCCTTCCGTCTGTGGCCCGTTCAGTTTCAGCACAGCGTCTGTGAGGGCCTCAATGACCCAGGGGAGGGTGTGGTCTGGGAACTTGGCACTCTGTAGCTCCATCACGTCCTCCAGGGTTGTGCCAAACATAGAGGGATTGAATGGTGCAGCCTGTGAGGGGATGAGGAGGGGAGGGGGTGAGGAGGGGAGGGGATGAGGAGGGGAGGGGATGAGGATGTGAGGATACGGTGTGAGGGGGTGATGGGATAAGGGTGAGGATATGAGAGTGTGTGGGGAGAGAGTGTGAGGAGGGAGGATATGTGTTGCATACCGTATAGCGGGATATTTTCGTGGGTGGAAATTTTCGTGAAAAGCTGGAAGAGGCCCTTCGTGGTTTTAAATTTCGTGGCTCGCATATAACGTAATGTGAACTTTGAACTCGGTACACGTGTTTCGGCGAGGAACGCATAGGCAGACTCTCACCGGAAAGAGTCTGGCTACGCGAGACTAGAAGAAAGATGGAGCGCTTCAGTGTCGAGTCTTGCGTGGTAGGCTACCACATCTACAAAGCACGAAGTCCGTTGGTGCTCGCATACCTGAACGAGAAGTACTGGCCCCATTTTTTGGTCGTGCTTCTGCCCTGTTCCGTCACTTCTCTGTTCACTTCCTCCATGCATCACCACACACGGGACAGCTTGAGAAACGGGACCCTACAGATCAAGGGCACTGTCAACAGGGCACAAGTAGCGAAAAAGAACGTCGCCTGGTTCGAACGTTAGCACGTGTAGACAGAGCTACAGTGTGGGTAGAAAATTTCGTGGGTGGAAAATTTCGTGACACCAGAGTTGACCACGAAAGTAACGAAAATTAGCACCCCACGGAAATAACCCGCTATACGGTATGAAAAGATACCATAAAATCGGGATATTAAGCACCAGTGCCTACAGTGCTACACAGCAAGAGAGTAGATTTTGAGTATGGTGTACTTTC
The DNA here is from genome assembly GCA_949130485.1 of Agelas oroides. Classification (NCBI taxonomy): domain Eukaryota; kingdom Metazoa; phylum Porifera; class Demospongiae; order Agelasida; family Agelasidae; genus Agelas; species Agelas oroides. The sequence continues at coordinate 4,626 of CASBWJ010000035.1, read as the reverse complement.
TGCAGCATATACAGGCTGAACTTGCTTGTTCAGAACTCTAATTTGATATTCAGTTATGTCAAGGGGGGGACTATATATACCTGAAATTATGGGCTGTAATGATCTTTGATGTGGTCTTGGCATGCATAAATGCATAAAAATTGTTGATTTTTATGTTAGGCACAGCTTCTGGACTTTGCATTCTAGTTAAGAATCATTATTTATGTGTCAGGAATGTACCAACGGACTCTACCTCTATGTCAAGTTTGAAGCCTTAACTATTTACAGGGATGGAGATATTAACCAAAATAGGGTGAAAATTAGCATATTTACGTTAGGCAAAGAATCTTGCATGAAATTCCGAGTTAAGACAGCAAATTTCACCCTACGCTTCTCTACCAGTTAACAAATCATATTCAAGAACGGCACTGCGAAATCTTGCAGTGTTCGCTCAATCCGGAAGCAAACACATCCGCCGGTCAGCTTATCGAGTTAATGAGTGGAAATAATGACGTACCTAAGCGCACGTGCTAACCATTTGCGTATCGCCCGGACACACCCGTCAACCGGCTGGCCGGCCGTACCATGCGAGGGTGAGAAGCATGGATCTACTAGTGAGTTTCCACTCTCAGTACAATGGCTGTAGATACCTTGGAGATTGACTCTTCCTTGCAAAGTCTTTGGTTGCAACTTTCAGGCTGGTTGGTCACATCAGCAAGTAGAGCAGCAATGCCACGCTTCCTTGACCTCTTCGGGGGTTGGTTCTGAAAAGAACCGGCCTCTTGGCCCTGAGAAGAAACGGATGGTTGGTTCTGAGAAGAACCGGTCGAACTCGAAGACGAGAAACACTCCATGATACCTTTGCGCTACCGAACAGCTAATAATAATTTTAGCGTGCATTGAAGTGAATGTTTATTTGTCATGAATTTCATTAACCAATGCGCGGCGCAGCACGTGTGCAAGCGCACGTGCATACGTAAACGTCACGGATGACTGTCAATGTCATCAATACGTCAAACAGCGATCTCTATAGCTCAACAAATACATAAATACAGGCCTTATAACTCATGGTTCTATGTTAGATGGAATGAACTTTGCATGCAAGTTTACAAAAAAATCTACTCTCCTGCTGTGTAGCACTGTATCTTCAAAATTAGCAGCCAGAAAGGGTGCTAATTTTCGAGGGGTGCTTATTTTCATGGGGTGATAATTAATCAATAAACGCATGTAATTTTCTGGTAGGTGCTGTTGTGTGGGAACGGATTTAGCTATGACATATTTTAGGCCTAGAGGTTCTTTTTCTACAAATTCTGTCCAATGTTTATAGCTTTTCTTAGAACCAGAGATACAGTCAGCAATCAATCAATCGTTGCCAACCCCTACCCACCAACGTAAAGCGCATGGAACTAACGAATCTGTTAGAAGTTTTTGCTAATTCCTGGATATGTTTTATCGAGAGGCCTTGCCTAAATTTTGGCTTGTATCCTGTGTCGATAGCTTGCTTACAATTGGAGATAGACAGTGGCCAAAATTATAGCCGCTACGTTCGACAAAGACGAATCAGCAAATTCACTTCCATTTGCACAGTAACGGACCGGTGCCTTTCCATGTGGGGTGCCTATTTTTGCATGGGTGCTTATAAACGCAATGTGGTTATTGTATTCAAAATGGGTGCCTATATTCATGGGGTGCTTACTTTCTATGGATGCCTACCGTATAGCGGGAAACTTTCGAGGGAGAAAACTTTCGCGATTTGGCGGAAATAACGTTTTCGCAGAGAAAACTTTCGCGGATTGGTCGCTGGTGTCGACCGCCAAAGGATGCCACGCCCCCCAATTTCGCGGAGAAAACTTTCGCGAATAGCTACAAAACCTCGAAATTCGCGAACGTTTTCTCCCTCGAAAGCTTCCCGCCATACGGTATTATCCCGATTTTATGGTAGACTAGCAAATACATGTGGCAGAAAGGAAATATGGTATGCATCAACAAAGCTGCACATGTATATAAAATATGTACTTCAGTGGATGAAATTACAGTTGGACATTGGACATTTTCCGAGCATTTGTGGCACTTGTCCGAACAAAAATCGATATGTTCTGCCAAACTGTCTGAACGACGAATGCGAACGCGTAATCGCGTTAACAGCTAGCGTATTCGTTGCGTATTTCGACCGCGTTACGGTGTTCAAAGCGCAGAACTTCTGTTAAAGGGCGGACTACGTAGACTTATCAGGTATTCGCTGCGCGCGTATGAGCCCCAACGGAAGTTTTGTACTATGGCGCTTTGAACGCGGGCGGTCAAATTGCGCAATGAGATTATGTGTGACGGCAGATCAAAAGTGAAGAATGGCAGAACATAAAAGACTGTGGTCGGACAAATTGTCCACACACATTTTACATCAAATTTCATCCACTGTACTTGCTATGCATGGCTGCTTATAATTTTCAGTCCCTGACGTTACCCTTGCTATTGACCGAAATATAAATTCAAAATAAGGCTTCATGAAATGTTTAATAGTGCTACTTAAAACACACACATACAAGTAGGAATGCTCAGGGTAGTGCCAATCACAACTCTTTCAACAAATTATTGTCACAACCTTTTTGTCACTTATGTACAATAATTATGTACTTTACACTGTCATCCTACATATCAGCTACAGCAGATGATGTCATCCTACATATCAGCTACAGCAGATGATGTCATCCTACATATCAGCTACAGCAGATGATGTCATCCTACATATCAGCTACAGCAGATGATGTCATCCTACATATCAGCTACAGCAGATGATGTCATCCTACATATCAGCTACAGCAGATGATGTCATCCTACATATCAGCTACAGCAGATGATGTCATCCTACATATCAGCTACAGCAGATGATGTCATCCTACATATCAGCTACAGCAGATGATGTCATCCTACATATCAGCTACAGCAGATGATGTCATCCTACATATCAGCTACAGCAGATGATGTCATCCTACATATCAGCTACAGCAGATGATGTCATCCTACATATCAGCTACAGCAGATGATGTCATCTTACATACAGTACCGCATTCGAATTGCTGTAGCGCAGAACTTCTGTTAAGGGTGGGGCTCAAAAGTGCTGCATAGACGAGTCAGGTATTCATGCATTTATGCAATGCATTTAAGCCCCACCCTTAATGGAAGTACTACACAACCCAAACACCGTAAAGTGATTGAAATACACAACAGAATGTTTGATTTCTACCCGGGACTGCCACACATGATGTCAACAGTAAACTAGGGGGGGGCTCTGGCCCCTGTGGCTCCCCCTATTCCTACGCCCCTGAATGCATTTAAGCCCCACCGTTAAGGTGGCGGGGTACCGTTCTGTGCGTACGGCGCACGCGTAGCAATATTAAGATACCGTAATTCCTAATTGAACGTATATATGCGCATGTGCTATTCACTTTGAACTTTGAACTCAGTCGTTACGGTGCTAGTTATCAAACTTTTTTGTCACCAAAAAAAAAAGTCATGGAGACTGATTTACAACTAGCGAAGACGGTGCAAAAATACCGTGCGAAGGGCGACTCAAAGCAGTTTTTGCGATATCGCCTTCTGTTGCAACGTTACGTCCCGTTGTTTCAAGGAAATGTGGTAAGACAGTAAGTTTTTCCTTCCTATTTCGAGTACCATTTACCGTAGCGGCAAAAACTTTTCGAGCCGCCCTAGAGTTTATTAATGCGCATCTCCAACAGCGAGATCAAGTCGCTAGCGTACTCTGTACTGTAGAGTTTTGGTGAATAGTCTGCGGGGACACTCGTGTGCGTACTGTGGCTACAACGTGAGCTACTTCAACGGTTTTTCCTGTACACACTCACTACCCTCCCTACTTCATATTCAGTAGGTTTTGTTGTACTGGGATGAATTCTGTACGGGATATTTTGTGTTGATAAATTTCATAAACCACGCCCACCGGGACTATCCCGCCACCTTAATGGCAGTTCTGTGTTACTTGAACACCGTAATGCAATCAAAATACGTAACAGAATAATGCTTGATTTCTACCCTGGACTGCCACACATGATGTCATCCTACATCACTAGCCTACACCACATGATGTCATCCTACATCTTTAGCCTACACCACATGATGTCATCTTAAATCATTAGCCTACACCACACGATGTCATCTTAAATCATTAGCCTACACCATATGATGTCATCTTAAATCATTAGCCTACACCACATGATGTCATCTTAAATCACTAGCCTACACCACATGATGTCATCTTAAATCATTAGCCTACACCACATGATGTCATCTTAAATCACTAGCCTACACCACATGATGTCATCTTAAATCATTAGCCTACACCACATGATGTCATCCTACATCTTTAGCCTACACCACATGATGTCATCCTACATCTTTAGCCTACACCACATGATGTCATCCTACATCTTTAGCCTACACCACATGATGTCATCCTACATCATTAGCCTACACCACACGATGTCATCTTAAATCATTAGCCTACACCATATGATGTCATCTTAAATCATTAGCCTACACCACATGATGTCATCTTAAATCACTAGCCTACACCACATGATGTCATCTTAAATCATTAGCCTACACCACATGATGTCATCCTACATCTTTAGCCTA
>CASBWJ010000032.1:0-31213 GCA_949130485.1 Agelas oroides | reverse complement strand
GGAGGGAAGGGGAGGAGGGAAGGGGAGGAGGGAAGGGGAGGAGGGAAGGGGGGGAAAGAGGGAAGGAAGGGGAGGGAAGAAGGGAAGGGAAATGGAGGGAAGGGGAAGGAAGAAGAGAGGGAGAGAAAAAACTATGTGATCATACACTGTTGTGCATAAGTACATGACTTCACATCCCTCCCCAAGGATGACAGCAAACTTTGAAGTGACGGTGCTGGAGTACCCAGGCTCTCTGCACACTCTCTCTCCCAGTGATGTGGACCAGCTTCTGATGAACAGTCCTCTGGAGGAGTGTACTGTCAGTATTGACAGCTCCCTCAGACGAGTGATGGAGGTCATCGCCTCTGCCAGCAAGACACGCTCACAGAGAGACCTTGGTACATGCAGCTTTGGGCTTATATTGTGTGTGTGTGTGTGTGTGTGTGTGTGTGTGTGTGTGTGTGTGTGTGTGTGTGTGTGTGTGTGTGTGTGTGTGTGTGTGTGTGTGTGTGTGTGTGTGTGTGTGTGTGTGTGTGTGTGTGTGTGTGTGTGTGTGTGTGTGTGTGTGTGTGTGTGTGTGTGTGTGTGTGTGCGTGCGTGCGTGCACATACCATATTTCCTTGAATACACACCCAGGCACAGTAGACCAGTGTCCAGTGTCAAAATAACGCCGGCTTTTAAATGGAACTGGCGTTTAAAAATACTTGTAAGTCTGCTGAGTTTATTGACGGTCATTTTACGACATAGCACGAACCCTTTTCACTCATAAAGCGCTCACTCCAATCCCAACTAGCTTTTAAAAGCTTTTTGTTCCCTAGCTGGTCTTGCAAACCAGACACTTCCACAGTGCCAATCGCTTCTAGCCTTGTACCTGGTGTGCCAGGTAGGAGGCTACGAGCACTTGCAGTATCCGGCATACTGGAAGCGTTCAATGCTGCAGGATGGAAAAGGTCTGCCTCCCAAGCCTGCACTCGTAGCATCTTATTAGAAATTCTGACTATGCACATCCATGTACATGTAGACAAAAGTGCCACGCCCTTAGCTGGTACCCGGTGTTTTTTTAGCTGTATGGCCAAACTTACATCCATTGTATAAACGAGACAGGCATACATGTACATGTGTACATTCAAGGGAGGCTTCCATTCAAGGAAATACAGTATACGTAATTGTTTTAATGAAGTATTTAGACCAAGTGTGGTGACTGGCCATGTACATGTCGCTTCCTCCTTTCTCTCCCAGCCCTCCTTCAGGATATCAACTTGCATGAAGGCAGGAGACTGGCAGTGTGTCTCCAGTTCTCTTCATTTGGTGGCACCCCCACCTGGGTAGTATACTGCGTCCCCACCCTCGATACACTCGCCATGCTGTACATCACGTTGCAGCATGGAAAGGAAACAAGCCGAATGCAGTGAGTACCTTATTCATATCGCACAATCTCCAAATAGAAATTGATATTTTCCTCATTACATAATTTAATTGCACTTCCATTTTCAAAGTGCTATATTGCTGAACTTTTGTTAACGGCAGGGCTCTTGGGCACTTTGTAGACACAAGAACTTTTGTTAACGGCAGGGCTCTTGGGCACTTTGTAGACACAAGAACTTTTGTTAACGGCAGGGCTCTTGGGCACTTTGTAGACACAAGAACTTTCGTTAACGGCAGGGCTCTTGGGCACTTTGTAGACACATGAACTTTCGTTAACGGCAGGGCTCTTGGGCACTTTGTAGACACAAGAACTTTCGTTAACGGCAGGGCTCTTGGGCACTTTGTAGACACAAGAACTTTCGTTAACGGCAGGGCTCTTGGGCACTTTGTAGACACATGAACTTTTGTTAACGGCAGGGCTCTTGGGCACTTTGAAGACACAAGAACTTTTGTTAACGGCAGGGCTCTTGGGCACTTTGTAGACACAAGAACTTTCGTTAACGGCAGGGCTCTTGGGCACTTTGTAGACACAAGAACTTTCGTTAACGGCAGGGCTCTTGGGCACTTTGTAGACACAAGAACTTTCGTTAACGGCAGGGCTCTTGGGCACTTTGAAGACACATGAAGTTTTGTTAACGGCAGGGCTCTTGGGCACTTTGTAGACACAAGAACTTTTGTTAACGGCAGGGCTCTTGGGCACTTTGTAGACACAAGAACTTTTGTTAACGGCAGGGCTCTTGGGCACTTTGTAGACACAAGAACTTTTGTTAACGGCAGGGCTCTTGGGCAGTTTGTAGACACATGAACTTTTGTTAACGGCAGGGCTCTTGGGCAGTTTGTAGACACAAGAACTTTTGTTAACGGCAGGGCTCTTGGGCAGTTTGTAGACACAAGAACTTTTGTTAACGGCAGGGCTCTTGGGCAGTTTGTAGACACATGAACTTTTGTTGACGGCAGGGCTCTTGGGCACTTTGTAGACACAAGAACTTTTGTTAACGGCAGGGCTCTTGGGCACTTTGTAGACACAAGAACTTTTGTTAACGGCAGGGCTCTTGGGCAGTTTGTAGACACAAGAACTTTTGTTAACGGCAGGGCTCTTGGGCACTTTGAGGACACATGGATATCTGTTGCTACGCGTATGTGTGCATGAACCCCACCCATAATGAAAGTTGAGCAATTTGAATGCAGTGATGTGATAGGAATACTCAAGATATTCAATTTTTGTCCAGTACTGTCACCTATAGCACTTTTAGTAGCCAAGTGCACTTAATGCTTTGGTACATTGGTAATGCTACACATTTGATGTCATATTGTCATTCCTGTGAACCATGTTCTTGTGCTCTTAATTTTTCCTTCTCTCAATGCTGGTTTACAAGGCGGACAAGTAAATTGTCAGCTTCAGCTACATGTTTTTTTGTTTGTTTGTTTGTAGTGTAAAGTATCTGTAGAAGACTTGGTGGTGTATATGTATAACTTCTGTTATGTTGTTTAGGACTCCTGACAGCCACCCACCTCCTAGTGGACCTACATCCCAAGGAGAATCTGTGGTTTCACCTGGGCCAGAGACACGGCTAGAATTAGTAGCTGCAATGGAAGAAACCGAAACTGCACTACAGCAGCCAACACAAGAAACTGAAGATCCACAAACTGATCAAGTTACGACTACTGGTGGTATACCACTGAACTCTTTGGACTCTCTTCTTCAATCTTCATCTCAGGACCATTCCACGATCATACCCGCTAGGCATCAGTTTCCCGATAGTGTGCAGAAAGCATTTTTCACACAAAAGGCATCTTCCACTGGCACCACTCCTGTTGGGTCTCGATCACCAGTTTGCCCCAACAGCCCAGTACGTTCAAGAACCCCAGATCCTACCCTTTTCTCTCAGCCATCACTCCCAACTTCTTTGATAACAGAGAAAAACTCTCCTGTAAGATTGGGAGCCCCTAGTCAGTCCCCTACCTCCCAAGTGAACTCTCCCTCCAGTAAGACTGATCGTGCACTTGTATCTCCAGAGCCTAAACCAGTTAGCTTGCCAGTAAGAAAAGTTGTAAAAAAGCCTGGTTTGGACAGCCAAGCTCTAAGAACTTTCTTCCAAAATTCAGTGTCTAAAGAGAAGAAAGAGGTGGTGCTGAATGTGCTATGGGGAGGCTGTGCCATCCCTGCTTCTTCCTCTTGTGACATTGAAGCAGGCCTGATCATCGCTGACAAGTCTGTGTACTTGGTGGAAGTCATGGACCCTAGGAGACATCCAAGAAAGCAGTTCTCGTGGAGTGGAGGAAACCTACCACTCATGACAGTCTTCTACTCACCAGTTGTGACCCTTTCCAGAATCACTGTGGGCATTTTTGATCAGAGCTTGTTGATCGAATTTGTAGAGAAGGGAGCAATCAAAAGCTTTGTAATGTTCCCAAGGACATACGAACAGACAATTGTCATCACTGAAAACCTGAAGGCAGCCTTGGATGCTGTTGAATTGGGCCATCATATCACGACCTCACAAGAGGCTATTCTGAACCCCCTAGACAGCGGTGCTCTATTCATCAATGCTGACGCCACAAATTTACAAAAGTTGAAGGAGAGCCTTGCTAGGGGAAAGACACTGGCTCAAGTTTCTAATTTTCTTGTTGCTGCTAAAACCCAAGATATAAACATTTCGCTTGAAGACGAAGTAAAGAAAATCACTCAAGATTCCTCATCCAAATTTGAGATTGTCCAGTATGTTATTGTTGGAGAACTCAGTACCGATGTTCTACCCATTGGCAATGGAAATACATATCTCAAATCACGGGCACTTGTGCTCACAAACGATACCCTCTACCTCTGCAAAGAGGAAATTCTGGCATGGCCTAGGGAGAACTCAAACACAATCAAGCCTCCTTTTCTACAATGCTCTGTTCTGGCCTTGTATGGAGTTGCTCAAGTTGCGATAGTGAAAATATGTGACAGAGCCCAACCCATCGTTTCATATTCAGATCCTGTCTATGAGTTTGTGATTGGCTTCAAGGTACTAGAGGGTGAATCAACGTTGTTTTCAGAATGGAAACTGTGCGTCCAAGACCGGCAGTACATTGACCAATTTCTAATGTGCTTGTGCCAACTCTATCAAGATACAGGCCAGGGTGAGCTCTCCATCATTCACACAGCAGACGCCATATCTCAACCCCCCTCCACTCCTCAAGCTGCCAGCACAAAAAGCAGCAGCAATGCACCTGCTAAGATGGGTAGTAGCAATGCTACCAGCAAGACTATTCCATTTTTCCATAGTGAGGTCTTGGTAAATTTTGCTGGCCTGCGTAATTACCAGAGGCTCAAATACTTCAAGAAGTATGTTGCACAAGCAGAATTCCTAAAATCTGACGAAGTCCCCCTTTCAGTGTTCCTAGCGCACTGTTCCTTTTCTTCCCAAGAGTATGCTGAAATTGAGGCCTGTGTAATGGTCAGCAACTATGCCATCTACCTGGTCTCAGATGTCGACAATATCCGTACATGGCTGGACAAAGGTGGACCTTCCTCTTTCGCTCGCATGTCACTCCTCAGCCGCAAGAAAGATGCCACCCAAACAAGATGCTTTTACCGCCTGTGGCTGAAGGAGATCAAGGAAGTCACTGTCCACCTCTTTTATCTGTCTGTACGAATCACAGAAGATAAATCAGGTGTGAGCTTCGTTATTCACACTGAGAATGCTTCTGCAACACTCTCCTTTCTCAGTGCTCTCTCGTTCAATCTAAATCTCCAAGATTCTGTCGAAGAAGAAGAAATTTCGGAGCTTCTCTCGGACTACATTGATCTTAGTACCAATGCACTCAGTGGGAAAGCTCAAAAAGTCCAGAAGTCTCTCAAGCCAATTGTCGAGTTGCTACATATCTCAGAAGTTGATTTGGACAACTTTAAGAAGACCCTACTGAAAATTAGCCCAACCATCACCCGAAATTCATCCGTAGAGAAGTGTGCTGCAACCCTACGTATTCTTTGCCAGCAGGTCATGTTGCTCGTGGAAGAAGTTCAGATTCGAGACTCCCTAACAATACAAGCCCATCCTCACCTTGTTCTACTGACAAACTATGGCCTGTTTGTGTGTGTAAACGCAATTGATGGACGTAGCTCTCCTTCTGTCTCGCTGCCGTCTAATCTGAAGGTCAAGAAGTGGTGCCACATTGATTTAGTAGACCATGTGGATATTACCAATCCACTGTCTTCTGTATACTCTCAACACACGATCAAAATATACCTCCGATCACAGAAGTTGCCTGGGACAGAGTCAAACACTCTGTGTCTGCTTGTACAAAATAGTGAACTTCTAAACTATTTTCTGCATCTTTTTTCTCTTCTGTGGCATGAACGAACTGGTCGGCAACTACCGATTCACAGGACTTGAAGTCACGTTAGAAAGTAGTGATTATTGTTTTTAATCATGCACCAACATACTGTGTATTTTTGAAATTGTTTAGCAAGTGTGGTTTGTATATGTATACGTTATGGTCCTCAGTTCATCTTCTCTCTGTCTGTCCATTCCATTCATCTGATCTCTTCCTCTTCTCGTATGTGCGCCAACATAATGTGTCTTTTTGTAATTGCTTAGTGTGGATTTGTTCTGGTACACAATGTACCTCTATAAGTTTCACTCCATTGTAATTCAGTTCATTTTTTCTCTCTCCATGTCTGTTTGATTCATCTGTGGTCTTTTTTTAATGATGCACCAGTCAACAAGTGTAAAACAGGTGAAGGCATGGCTTGCTATCACATTTCCCTTGAGGTTGAAACCTGTTTATGATTGCTATGTGGCAGTATACTTTTTATGCCTATTAAAATGTGAACTCTAAAGCTAAGGGAAAGCTTATCACTGAAACCAGGGTTCTATATATCTTGGTCTGCGGATTGGACTTGTTTGAGTACTAATTATAAACAAAGTGGAATGCTGAAGATCATGGAGTGCTCACCACTACACGTACACAAGTCATGCATGCACAATTGTGTCCTGAAGAGCTGCATGAAACAGCAGCTTAACCCTCTTGAACCATTTGATGATTATGGCATTAAATTTTCATTACATCTGCTGCTAAAGCATTTGTAGCTAACAGAGTGATACTAATTAGTAAACCTGTTGATACAAATCAGAGAACTGAAGCTGAAATTGTGGCACTTCCTGAATATCATGTTTGTATACTTGTATGGTCTACTAAAATAATATATTTAAAAAAAAAAGAAAAAGAAACTCAAAGTGAAAACTGATGGATGGGTTCAAATGAGTGTCTCTAGACCAAGGTAAAGAAAGGTACAGCATACTTTCTCCGCTATACTAACATACCAAATCATGCTTGCATTCCACAGGGATCCACTCTCATCAAACTCTTTCTCACTCTCTGACGTTGTATGCGGATACCATGAGAATGTGGTAATCCTTCTAAGCTTCACAGTGCACTGTTCGGATTGTGGTGCACAAGTTTGATGATATGGTCATTATCACTGTAGCCGGCTGCGTCCTCTATAAGCCATATACTGAATAATTCTTCTTCGGATAGTCCTAGGGGAGACCATAAGGATGCAGACAATATCAGTTACCTTAAAATGATACCCTAGAAGCATTGCCAGCTGTTCTTCAGGAATATAATTGCTGCATGGCCGGCCTTTCATACGGCTCAAATTCTTCTCATCAACTGCTTCTTATAGACATCTTACAACTGAACACAAAGCATCGGATGAGACTTCACCATCAGGCAGCAAATCTTCAGCAACCAATGCATGTATCTCTGAGTACCAAACTAGCCTGTAGTAGTAATGATTTTCTAGGAGTTCCTCATCATCTCTTTCTGCGACAGTGTCTATCTGTCTAAGAACACCATCAATTTCGTCCACAAAATCCACCAATTGAGCACACATGTCAACAAAGTTTCCTAGATAATCCGCTTTATAGTGAGTGTATTAAGTACAGGAAAGAAATGGATTAAATAGGTGAAAATCCATTAGTTGATAAATAAAGGTATGTCTAATACGTTATTGTATGATTTATGATTTATCCAATGCTGATTTTCATATGAGTATGAAACCCAATGCATTATTCTATGTATGTATGTATGTATGTATGTATGTAATGGGGTGCACTAAGTTCACAACATCTGGTGCCCATGATGTAATCGCAATTACATCACCACAGCAGAATGACCTTTGTACCGAAAAGCTACGAGATGAGCATATCTTGCCAAGTCACTGGACAAAGTCATGCAGTCTACCACATAGAAAAGCTAGATTCAGTTGCTTATTTCTTAGGTAGAGAAAGGGGACTCTGGAGCTGACTCTGGCATAGAATTTCACCTTGGGAGGCTGTTCTAGTCTTGGATGAAAGTTCATGCTGACATCAGCCTGGCCTGCTTTATGAATCTGGAGCTATCTGCACGTGGGATATATACTGCTGAGGGAGGCATATATACATAGCTAACACTACAAGTGGAACCTCAGGTGATTTTAACAAGTTCTGCAACACCTTCATTCAAGTTCACATACAGTGATGTGCAAGACCTCCCCCTCCCACACACACACACGTGCACACATGCACACACACGAACACGAGTACCTATGTTGATACTAAAATATAATCAATCGTGTGATACACAAAAACTAGCCTCGTCACCTGCCCCCTATGCCCCCTATTCAGCTTTCCATCATTTTCAGTACATACTGCGAGAAACAAAAAGCAGTCTGGGAACAGGGCTACCAACTCTTCATCAAATTCAAGTGTTCTATTGCTAAGTCACACACAGCAAACTAAGAATTCTGATCTTGAACTGTCAGATTTAGCGTGCAGACTCTCCATATAAAGCAGCTGCAGAATGAATGAACACCAAACATTATCCTAACAGGGTGGTCCTCATTTTCAGTCCTTCAGGGCTGTTTATTCTACAATCATGCAATTGATCAATATCGCCTGCTACAATAGTTCATAATCAAGTTTTTGTGGCATTTTGTATGGATGGATCCGGATCAAAGAACTATTTTACGTCACATTTGGCATACTAAGCTATTGTTACATCAGAGACACTGCATGTGAGCCTGCATACAGTGAAAACAACCTGAACTTCAGACTTGTAGGTGTTCTACAAAACTTGACAGTCAGGTAAGTTATTTTGTTAAAACTGGTTATGAAGATCTATAACCAAATTGTTATGTTAGCAATGTATTTGGTTATTACAATTACGTGACTATCCTTATACGAAAATTTTATGACTGCAAGGCTGGAAAAGGAGGTGATACTTGAGTAATTTTTACTAGTCTCCTACTAAATGTTTTACAAGCACCACATTCTTTGAATTAGCATAGGATAGACCGTTACACAATTGTAGTAACCAAATAATTACTAAAGTTACAATTTTGATATATATATTGTATATGTAGTTGCCACTTAATGGGCCAATATTGGTGTATCTCAGATCACTGTGGCAATGACATTTGCTACATCAAAAGTGCTATAGCTAAGACATTGGCCTTGTGCTCATAATTATGAAAACTATGTGATATTCAAGGTGGTGCAGATCACTTCACAAATTACAAGCAACGAATTTGGAGGTGGGGGCATGGAAGTGAGGCTTTTAAATACTTAATTTTTTAATTTTTATATGGTTTAATGCAGAGCAGAGTATGCATTAGGGTCAGGCAATAGCAACTCAATGCTAATACGAAGCCTGCCTGAAAAACAAAAAAAATAGGAAGAGAAAAAAAAAAATAATAATAACAGCAATGAACGAATGATAAGCTAGGAGACAAAAATGAAAGAGACTTAAGTCTATTCTTAAACGAAAAAGCAGATGGAGCACAAATGACATGTTCAGGTAAATTACTCCAAATAAGAGTACTACTAATAAAAAAGGATGACTGATGAGCTAAAGTCCTTGCAAAGGGAGTGACTATAGTGGGAAAGAGTGATGGAGTTGTTGGCTTGGATGAGGATGAAGAGTGAAGTGAGAGGGAGGTATAACAGAACAACCTCTGAGAATTCTAGCACACACTATGGCCTTTTGTTTCCATCGCCATTCTTGAAGGGGACATAGGTTCAATGGATGGGTAGACAGCATGTGAGTAGAGGAGGCAGACCAATGCTTCGTGACCATCTTGACAGCTAACCTCTGAACAGACTCAAGCTTGTTTATGAGATACTTGGCATGAGGGTCCCAGACTCAACTACAGTAGTCCAAGGTAGGTATGACAAGGCAGCGGTAGAGGTGAGAGAGTGGCTTGGTTAAATGTCCGATGATTGACAGTTTCCTAGGGTAGTTCACTACATCTGGACCTAAGAATACGCTAATTTCAGTATGGACATTCATCCAAGACTGGAACAGCCTTCCAAGGTGAAATTTAATGCCAGAGTCAGGTCCAGAGTCCCCTTTCTCTACCTAAAAAATAAACAACCGAATCTAGCTGCTCTAAGTGGTAGACTGACCTCGTCCAGTGACTTACCGTTTTGTGATACGTCTTGAATTGCGCATTGAGCCCCGCCCTTAGCGGAAGCTCAGTGCGTCAACAAAAACTCAGTGATGAGCTCGAAATACTATTCGGCCATTACCCCACGTAAACATATTCCGGAACATATTTTCCCATGCGGACATGCCACGCTACAGGGCACTCACTTTAGCAGAAAGGAAAATAGCCTGGTAGCTACCCAGGCCTGGGTACAAGCTATAAAAAGGAGAATGATTCGCATGTTGCTGTTTCTCGCGGCTGTAGTAACGGTCACTGCGATCTTTCGGGACCGAAATGAAGACCTCGCTAGGGCGTTCGCGAGACGGAGGAGACAAAATACAGGTAAGCGCTCCGTGGATGCTGCATGTGCACTACCAATTAGTTGCATGTAATTTCAGTTTCTGATTTCAAAGTTTTCTATGGGGGCGTGCAGCTATTACCATTTAGTAATAGATTACCATTTAGTAAATAGATAATGCTTGGTAACCTGGGATTTACAATAACCACCCGACTCCGAGGGCCGAGCCCGATCGAGACAAGGGTGGTTATTGACCACAGATCCCAGCAACTTCGCAGCACCATTTGGTTATAGTTAACGCTTTACCATTGCGAGACCAGATCTCAGCCGCACCGTCACAGCATACAAATTCCTATCATCTTCAACCATGCAATTGCTAACACTACTTCATGAACAATCAGCTAGTGGCCACCCACACTTTAATTCAGTGTAGATTTTGTGTTCAAAATTAGCTTGCTCCGCATACAGTGACTCGTGTGACTCAGATCTACTGCACTGCTACACCATCTGGATGTAGTGTTCTGTGTCCTGTAATGTTGCATTCAGTTTGTTTACAAGATTGAAATGAAGGCCAATCCAGCGAATTGGTTACATTTGAATCATGTGTAATTGTACATTTTGTTGAATCTGACATAGAAGATTCGTGTGTAACAGATACACTGTCCCATATCTCAGATCCCCAGGACTGCTCCGTTGGCCAGCTGATATGGCCTCTTAGTGAGAGGGACAGGATTGATGGTGGTGGTGGAACATACCTTCTTCCTGATGAAGTCTCGTGCAATGGCAACCTTGTGTCAGTACACACTTGTTTCTTTTACAATGATGAAGGGAACACCAGTTATAATCATTTCCGGTTGGATGTAGGAATCTTTAGACGAATGGGTGATGATTACATACGAGATGTCTGGATCAATATTGGTGTAACAAGGGACAATAACAGTGAAACACAGGGCTGTACATCACTCAAATTAACACTGCCAGTCCTCTCAGGAGACAGGATTGCTGTGCGAGTTTGGAACCAGTGCCAATTGCGATGCCCCCTGCAACCTAACATAAATGCTTCTGGATCAACTTCAGCTTTCTTTACCAAGTCTAATGTGGACATCATTCCAGTGAGCCAAGTTATGGCAACTGAAAGCTACACCAATGTATACCTTGATGTAAGAGCTTCGATAGGTAAGTATTCCATGGCATTTGGACAAATAGGGTACTTAGTCATACCTGTTTAGACCATTGAGTGGTTAGCCTGGTTGCAGACAAGCTGAAGAGACTTAGACTTAGAGGTTTAATTAGTTACTAATAAAATAACCTGCTGAACAGCTGGTGTCTGTGAGGGAATGACCTGATTTGGCAAGAGATCCATAATACTACAAGCATTTGAAGTGTGGCTACAAATTTGTGACTTCCTCATGCAGAGATGTTCAAAGGTTGCCATTAATTGTACTGAGATCCTTGTGGTTGACCAACCCATGTTACCAAAATGTAGTACAACTACTATGGTTGTAAGGTAACCACTTCAATTGTGGCTAATAGCTTGTTTTATGCAGTCAGTTTCAACACCAAAATAACCATTCATAACCACTGTCTCTTCAGTTTGTCAGTTAAAACAGCCACAAAAAAGGTATTTTCAATATGGGATGTGTGGCCATGCCAACACGTGTCACCTTGTGCACTTGTTGGGGCAAGCCCATGCAAGCCCCATACTAGTGTGGTTTACGAGAAACGGGATCTGACCGGCCAACCGACTTGACTGTGTTTGTCCCAGTCATGTGTGTGCCAGAGACGTAACAGACAATGCACATGAGGGCAAGTACTGTACACATCCATGCTAATGGTTGCTGTTGCGTAGACAAGCCAAGCTGTTCATAGAGTGCAGAGGGCAGCCGAGTTCCCTCTCAAGCATGACAGATAACCTGATTTGCTCATAAGATTCTTCTGCTATGCAGTCTGCAGCCGTTGTAGCAGTTGAATAGCCAGCGTGCATGGTAGTCTAAGCTGCCTCAAGAAAGAACAATGAATGAGACAAGCTAGTTAGGCTGTGTGCTCACAGACACAGAGATTCTCATCCCAGCTTTATGGCCATGTGTCATACCTTTATATGTGTCCACATGTACTTCTGACTGCCTTTGCTACTATGTGTCCACATGCATGTACTTTTGCTACTACTCTGTACGCAATCAGTGAGATTAGCACTGCACTTTGCTCAGGCTTGCTCCACATAACTCAGCACCAAGAGCTCAATACAGCTTGCTCAGCACCAAGAGCTCAATACAGCTTGCTCAGCACCAAGAGCTCAATACAGCTTGCTCAGCACCAAGAGCTCAATACAGCTTGCTCAGCACCAAGAGCTCAATACAGCTTGCTCAGCACCAAGAGCTCAATACAGCTTGCTCAGCACCAAGAGCTCAATACAGCTTGCTCAGCACCAAGAGCTCAATACAGCTTGCTCAGCGCCAAGAGCTCAATACAGCTTGCTCAGCGCCAAGAGCTCAATACAGCTTGCTCAGCACCAAGAGCTCAATACAGCTTGCTCAGCGCCAAGAGCTCAATACAGCTTGCTCAGCACCAAGAGCTCAATACAGCTTGCTCAGCACCAAGAGCTCAATACAGCTTGCTCAGCACCAAGAGCTCAATACAGCTTGCTCAGCACCAAGAGCTCAATACAGCTTGCTCAGCACCAAGAGCTCAATACAGCTTGCTCAGCACCAAGAGCTCAATACAGCTTGCTCAGCGCCAAGAGCTCAATACAGCTTGCTCAGCGCCAAGAGCTCAATACAGCTTGCTCAGCGCCAAGAGCTCAATACAGCTTGCTCAGCACCAAGAGCTCAATACAGCTTGCTCAGCACCAAGAGCTCAATACAGCTTGCTCAGCACCAAGAGCTCAATACAGCTTGCTCAGCGCCAAGAGCTCAATACAGCTTGCTCAGCGCCAAGAGCTCAATACAGCTTGCTCAGCGCCAAGAGCTCAATACAGCTTGCTCAGCGCCAAGAGCTCAATACAGCTTGCTCAGCGCCAAGAGCTCAATACAGCTTGCTCAGCGCCAAGAGCTCAATACAGCTTGCTCAGCGCCAAGAGCTCAATACAGCTTGCTCAGCACCAAGAGCTCAATACAGCTTGCTCAGCACCAAGAGCTCAATACAGCTTGCTCAGCACCAAGAGCTCAATACAGCTTGCTCAGCGCCAAGAGCTCAATACAGCTTGCTCAGCGCCAAGAGCTCAATACAGCTTGCTCAGCACCAAGAGCTCAATACAGCTTGCTCAGCGCCAAGAGCTCAATACAGCTTGCTCAGCACCAAGAGCTCAATACAGCTTGCTCAGCACCAAGAGCTCAATACAGCACTGCACTTTGCTCAGGCTTGCTCCACATAACTCAGCGCCAAGAGCTCAATACAGCTTGCTCAGCACCAAGAGCTCAATACAGCTTGCTCAGCGCCAAGAGCTCAATACAGCTTGCTCAGCGCCAAGAGCTCAATACAGCTTGCTCAGCGCCAAGAGCTCAATACAGCTTGCTCAGCGCCAAGAGCTCAATACAGCTTGCTCAGCACCAAGAGCTCAATACAGCTTGCTCAGCGCCAAGAGCTCAATACAGCTTGCTCAGCGCCATAATTTTGTTACTGACATACAATTTCAGTTTTGGATTAGCTACGTACAAAATTAATTTTAAGGGATGACCATGCATTCACAACTACAGGTGCTCAGTAGAGCACTTATTCTGTGTGTATCCATGTAACAATCAACACAGTGTTGTATTATAGTCTCACACGGGAGGAGAGAGGCAGAGTCAAATTCCCATCGGTTTTTGTGTTGCATACTCAGCAGTAGGGTGCCTAATAAAGTATAGTTGGGACGTGTTCTGAAAAGGTAACTGCGCACCTCCATCCGGCACTAAGCCAATTAACACACCAAGAAATTCATGCAAGAGTCGATGATGGGAATTTGACCAGACTCTCTTCTCCGGCGTGAGAGTCTGGCCCACGAGACTAGTTGTATTATGGTATGAGAAAATGTATTGTTATATATGTACAATGATATGCAGTGGTGAGTACTATGGTTAAGACAATTCAGAACATAATTACTATCATCTCCATCAGACATTTGTCTGCTAGCCAATGTATGCCAATTTGTATGCATCCACCTGCTGGATATTATCAGCAGATGGATGCATATTAACTGGCAGTTTAATTTAGCAAGCAGACAAGTGTCTATGCTATAGCTCCTTGCATTTCTAATTGAAGCTTGATGGAGTTGCAAGGGGATGATGAATTATGTTTGTGAATTCTTTTCATAGTACTCACTACATGTAACTTGAAACTGGAGTAAAATCACTCACTCAGAAGTTATTGTAACTGAGTAGTTTTGCAGTGAATCTACCATGACTCTCCTTGCATGGCTCCACTTGGTCTGTGGTGTTCATAGCTACTTTCCGCATTCTTTCTCCTTTGAGAAACTCCACTTTGACTGAGAGTGGGTTTTCTCTGTCTTGACTTCTGTTGCGTTGCTTCACTGAAAGCACGAACATCATTCAACTTTTGGGCAGAGTTGTGAAAATGTGCAACCGGGCCTCTGTATTAATTATTAAACTGTATATCATATCTCTAGTTGTAATGTTGAAGAATGTACCCAAAGAAGTAAAGAATAGAGCTGATTTCACCACTATGAAATATATAGATGCTATTAAAATATCAAATTTCAAAATTGTTAAATCGTCAAATGGGCCAAACTAACAAACTGACTGATAAACAGGTGAACAAACAGATTAAGTTAAAATAACTTATAAGAGTGAGTGATTTTACTCCAGTTTCAAGTTACATGTAGTGAGTAGAATTCACAAACATAATACATTCACATTCCAAGAATTGGAAGTCTACAACCCCCAATTTGCACATGTTAACTTTTTATCTCCTGTCACTTGCCGTCTTCTTTTTCTTGGCTGCAGGTAGCCAAGTGTCAAGCGTTCTCTGGCTCGTCATAATTTGCACCACGTGGTCGCGTAAGCGCGCGCATGTCGTATGCAGCTGCGGCTCAAAAATACGCATGTCCCCCCATGCCCCCCCCCCCCCCCCCACTTCCGTCGCCTATGTTATCACCAAGTAAATAAACAGATAGCATTTATACTATCCACAGAAACGCAGCATCACTAAATTGTCAATTTCCAAGGCAATTATTCGCTATGCAACACACACTTTGTTTGTGATTACTATGGGTCTTATGTCTTATATGTGCCTATTGCTAGCAGGCTAGCTACAAGATCAGTCAGTGATGTACAAAACACACAATACGTACTGGGGACGCAGAGAAAGTAGGTAATGATGAAGATCTCCCTTTCGCATCAGTTCACAGACAATCATTTGCTTGGGAAAGAAGGAAAAAAGTCACTTTACAAATGTAACTCCAATCACTGAACTTCACACTAATTTAACACCAAACTATCTCACTGGGTCTGAGGTGGTGATGACCGCAGCTATCCTGATGATGTTGGGATGTTTGAACTGTCCCATGATGGCGGCCTCCTGCAGGAACTTCACCCTTTCCTCCTCTGTTGACTCTCCCTCCAGAGACTTCACGGCTACCTCCACTCCAGGGCTGCTGCTGGAGGGGGAGGGGCTCCACACACCATGATTCACTGTCCCAAACTGACCACTTCCAAGGTACTCCTGAAGTCTGTTGTGGCAAGACAAGTGAAAGGCTCAGAACTAGAGTGAGTTACCCAAACTGTAAATACTAACTGGCAATCATGTTACGTAGCTACCAGACTTGTTGTAGATGTATGCCACTGTTAATTTCTTATAAATGTGTATATAATTACTTGACCATTTTCTAGGCTTGTAGTTTCCAGGAGCTCCTACTTCTGATGTCAAGCACTTTGTAAGGTAATCTATAACTTATATG
Source organism: Agelas oroides (assembly GCA_949130485.1). Classification (NCBI taxonomy): domain Eukaryota; kingdom Metazoa; phylum Porifera; class Demospongiae; order Agelasida; family Agelasidae; genus Agelas; species Agelas oroides. The sequence goes on along the minus strand of CASBWJ010000032.1, from coordinate 15,169 downwards.
GACATCCCAGTATAGCTGATGTAAGTGGTTTGGTATTAGCCAGCCAAAAAGTGATGCAATGCAGGGCCGTAGGAGCAGGTCCGGCAGGTCCGGCGGCCGCCGGACCAATATTCGGCCAACCAACCCGCGCAAAAATGCCGTATGAGCTTCGGCGGGTTGTTCAATTCTTACTCCAAGAGTAGCTACGCTAGCAGGGAGCTCAGATGACAGCTGTCATCCACAAAATTTCTGTTGGGGCTGGAGGCAGCACGCTTTGTCGCCTGAAGAAAGTCCCCGTCGAAGCGTAAGTTTTGGCATAGATGATATAGTACGCCCGTACTGTATTATCTATGGTTTTGGGAAACTACGCTCACAATAGATCGTGAATACGCGTGCCATTACCGTGCGGCGAAGACAATAAAGAACGCATACAGTAATGCCTCATTCTCGAGCGTAACTGCTGCAACCGAATCGTTAGGACTCAGCGACAACGGCTTCAAAACGGCCTAAAAAGTAATTTGAGAGCAGCAACATTCTAGGGGTGGTATACCGGGCCGCGGGTGGGAGGGAGGGAGGTGGGCGTGCCCCAGAACATTATGCGCGCGCTTTGCGCTGTAATACGGCCGGACCATTTCAAATTTGCTTCCTACGGGCCTGCAATGTGTGACACTGCATAACATCTCGACATGTCTTTTTAGGTGTGGTACATTGATTTCATACCACAGTGAACATGGGGAGTGCAAACTCGGCAACAGAACTGTTGAAAGTGCATGACTTGGAATTAGGAATTCCTGAAAGCTTGTAATCTGAGAGCAAATTATTCAGATTCAAATATAGGCTAGAAACCACAGTGTACATGACCAAGGGCACAGCCCATGGCTTCCATACACGTAGATACTGAAACTAAGGTTTCTAGACAAACAGTGTTTAAATTGTAAACAAGCACAAAAAAGTGCTGAATCACTGCATGTGCCAATTGCAGTGTTGACCTTACAATATTAGAAGGCACCAAGTCCAAAACAATTGTGAATCCATACTACAAACTATAGGGGATAGGTACAAAACCTGGACTCTGGACTCTGGACTCTGGACTCTGGACTATGGACTGGACAATGGACTGGATTATGGGACTCGATTTTGGATTTGATTTTGGACTGGACAGCAGAACCTACAAACTAACCTCGCGTTTCCAGGCCTTCCCGCCGTCCAGTACTTGATTGTTTCTAGTCTTGTGTCAAAGGTTAGGATCATACAGATTCCTATGCATTTTTTCAGCATAGATGTCAGCGTTTAAGGCCTAGACAATGCGTTTGGAGAAAGTTAATTGAGCTAGAGGCTGAGTATAGTCTCGCAAGCCACACCCTTTGTGAAGGGTCTGGCTTGCGAGACTAGAGGCGAGATGGCTGCTAGTGAGCATACATGCTCAGACAATGTGCTCGTATAGCCAATATACCCCAACCCTTTCACAGGGGATCTCCATTTGGACCTGACAGCTGAATTAAATCAGCTGAGGACTTGAGCCTGGCTGTTACAAGGTTTGCTTCTGCTGCAGGTCCAGGTATAAGAGCATCTAACTAGTATTCACAAGGTTCCAGGTTCGACTTCAAGCTGGATCTCTGGATTTACATTCTCTCTAAAGCTTACATTAAAAGCAACTCCTTGCCAACCAGTGCTGTTAGATACCTGGTGCAGTCTTGTGCCAGATTTCTCATAAGTTTGGGTACTTCATTACTTCAAAGGGAATTATTCATAAGTATGTCTGAACAATGTTTCTAGGAAATTGTACCCCATATTAATTCATACATTCCCTTTTTCCAGGAAAAACAAACAAAAAACCCTAGCAATTCATGTAAATTAAATTATTTTTTTAACAGTTATACACTGCAAAATGTAATGATTTGCAATATAGCACAAAATAAATGCACACCAACAAACTTTTTGTGCTCTTGACACACACACCTGTAGCAAGTCTCATAACTAATTTTCAATGTGTTAGTTGGGTTAGCTCTGAGTCCCTCCATTAATATCGACAGTGCTACCCAAGTTACAAAGGCTATTTAAGAAAACTCACTGGAGGTCTTCTCTTGGAATCTCCTGCACCTTGAGCTTCAGAAGCTGCATTCTGAGCTCATCTTCCATACTGGATGGATGCCAGTAGGGCTCTCGATTGTCCACATCCATCTCATAGTGACCTGACATGTTGCCAGGAGGAGAAGGGTTAAGAGTACTGGCAGTGACATGTACATAAGGCTCATCATATGTGCTGTAAGCAGCCACACCATTTGGACTGGGTGAATATGGGACAGATGGAATCTGTGTAAGTGAAATAATATACGAATATGATTACACAATTTTTCTTGAAATACAGAAATTATTGCTGTAAATCACACTATGACCAACACTCGCACATAGACCAAACATGCCTCATGGGACAGGTTCAACTACTTCAACAATGACAAATATATGGATTTGTTTCGGAGTACTGGAAGCAGAACAGGTAACAAAATTTGGTTACTACAAGATATAACTGAAACACTATCAATGCAGCTAATGTAGTATGAGGGTGACCATGTGTTCCATGCCAAAAAATACTGCTAATTGCTGGAATGCACTGCAAGATTGTAGTCTACAACATTTTTGACTCATGCAGATGGTAAGCTTTTTTCTCTTACATATATACCACTCTCTGCAAAAACCCATTGTCTGTCACTCTCAGTGATGCTTGGGTTATCAGTGTGTGTGTGTTGTGTTGAATCTTTGGGTCTTACAGTGTCAAATGGTTGCATATATGACTGTGGTCTTTCCACCTGTTGATACTCCCTCTGCAGGTCTCCATTACTGGTGTGGTTATTTTCACAAACTTTGTTTGTCGACTTCTGATTCTTGGAACGTGAACGTATGTACCAAATAATCACAGCAATAATTATCAAGTTTAGAAAAACAAATACAACTGCCGCAATAGCAATGGCTGCAATAGGAATGGCCCCAGGCTGGTCTGCATGGCCTCCTGCAGCTCTATACATATCTGGATGCATGATATAGATAAGGTACAGTAGTAAATGAAGGATCGATAGCACCATTTTAATTACCCTTGTACACATGTGCAAATTGGGGGTTGTAGACTTCCAATTCTTGGAATGTGAATGTATTATGTTTGTGAATTCTACTCACTACATGTAACTTGAAACTGGAGTAAAATCACTCACTCTTATAAGTTATTTTAACTTAATCTGTTTGTTCACCTGTTTATCAGTCAGTTTGTTAGTTTGGCCCATTTGACGATTTAACAATTTTGAAATTTGATATTTTAATAGCATCTATATATTTCATAGTGGTGAAATCAGCTCTATTCTTTACTTCTTTGGGTACATTCTTCAACATTACAACTAGAGATATGATATACAGTTTAATAATTAATACAGAGGCCCGGTTGCACATTTTCACAACTCTGCCCAAAAGTTGAATGATGTTCGTGCTTTCAGTGAAGCAACGCAACAGAAGTCAAGACAGAGAAAACCCACTCTCAGTCAAAGTGGAGTTTCTCAAAGGAGAAAGAATGCGGAAAGTAGCTATGAACACCACAGACCAAGTGGAGCCATGCAAGGAGAGTCATGGTAGATTCACTGCAAAACTACTCAGTTACAATAACTTCTGAGTGAGTGATTTTACTCCAGTTTCAAGTTACATGTAGTGAGTACTATGAAAAGAATTCACAAACATAATTCATCATCCCCTTGCAACTCCATCAAGCTTCAATTAGAAATGCAAGGAGCTATAGCATAGACACTTGTCTGCTTGCTAAATTAAACTGCCAGTTAATATGCATCCATCTGCTGATAATATCCAGCAGGTGGATGCATACAAATTGGCATACATTGGCTAGCAGACAAATGTCTGATGGAGATGATAGTAATTATGTTCTGAATTGTCTTAACCATAGTACTCACCACTGCATATCATTGTACATATATAACAATACATTTTCTCATACCATAATACAACTAGTCTCGTGGGCCAGACTCTCACGCCGGAGAAGAGAGTCTGGTCAAATTCCCATCATCGACTCTTGCATGAATTTCTTGGTGTGTTAATTGGCTTAGTGCCGGATGGAGGTGCGCAGTTACCTTTTCAGAACACGTCCCAACTATACTTTATTAGGCACCCTACTGCTGAGTATGCAACACAAAAACCGATGGGAATTTGACTCTGCCTCTCTCCTCCCGTGTGAGACTATAATACAACACTGTGTTGATTGTTACATGGATACACACAGAATAAGTGCTCTACTGAGCACCTGTAGTTGTGAATGCATGGTCATCCCTTAAAATTAATTTTGTACGTAGCTAATCCAAAACTGAAATTGTATGTCAGTAACAAAATTATGGCGCTGAGCAAGCTGTATTGAGCTCTTGGCGCTGAGCAAGCTGTATTGAGCTCTTGGTGCTGAGCAAGCTGTATTGAGCTCTTGGCGCTGAGCAAGCTGTATTGAGCTCTTGGCGCTGAGCAAGCTGTATTGAGCTCTTGGCGCTGAGCAAGCTGTATTGAGCTCTTGGCGCTGAGCAAGCTGTATTGAGCTCTTGGTGCTGAGCAAGCTGTATTGAGCTCTTGGCGCTGAGTTATGTGGAGCAAGCCTGAGCAAAGTGCAGTGCTGTATTGAGCTCTTGGTGCTGAGCAAGCTGTATTGAGCTCTTGGTGCTGAGCAAGCTGTATTGAGCTCTTGGCGCTGAGCAAGCTGTATTGAGCTCTTGGTGCTGAGCAAGCTGTATTGAGCTCTTGGCGCTGAGCAAGCTGTATTGAGCTCTTGGCGCTGAGCAAGCTGTATTGAGCTCTTGGTGCTGAGCAAGCTGTATTGAGCTCTTGGTGCTGAGCAAGCTGTATTGAGCTCTTGGTGCTGAGCAAGCTGTATTGAGCTCTTGGCGCTGAGCAAGCTGTATTGAGCTCTTGGCGCTGAGCAAGCTGTATTGAGCTCTTGGCGCTGAGCAAGCTGTATTGAGCTCTTGGCGCTGAGCAAGCTGTATTGAGCTCTTGGCGCTGAGCAAGCTGTATTGAGCTCTTGGCGCTGAGCAAGCTGTATTGAGCTCTTGGCGCTGAGCAAGCTGTATTGAGCTCTTGGTGCTGAGCAAGCTGTATTGAGCTCTTGGTGCTGAGCAAGCTGTATTGAGCTCTTGGTGCTGAGCAAGCTGTATTGAGCTCTTGGCGCTGAGCAAGCTGTATTGAGCTCTTGGCGCTGAGCAAGCTGTATTGAGCTCTTGGCGCTGAGCAAGCTGTATTGAGCTCTTGGTGCTGAGCAAGCTGTATTGAGCTCTTGGTGCTGAGCAAGCTGTATTGAGCTCTTGGTGCTGAGCAAGCTGTATTGAGCTCTTGGTGCTGAGCAAGCTGTATTGAGCTCTTGGTGCTGAGCAAGCTGTATTGAGCTCTTGGTGCTGAGCAAGCTGTATTGAGCTCTTGGCGCTGAGCAAGCTGTATTGAGCTCTTGGTGCTGAGCAAGCTGTATTGAGCTCTTGGCGCTGAGCAAGCTGTATTGAGCTCTTGGCGCTGAGCAAGCTGTATTGAGCTCTTGGTGCTGAGCAAGCTGTATTGAGCTCTTGGTGCTGAGCAAGCTGTATTGAGCTCTTGGTGCTGAGCAAGCTGTATTGAGCTCTTGGTGCTGAGCAAGCTGTATTGAGCTCTTGGTGCTGAGCAAGCTGTATTGAGCTCTTGGTGCTGAGCAAGCTGTATTGAGCTCTTGGTGCTGAGCAAGCTGTATTGAGCTCTTGGTGCTGAGTTATGTGGAGCAAGCCTGAGCAAAGTGCAGTGCTAATCTCACTGATTGCGTACAGAGTAGTAGCAAAAGTACATGCATGTGGACACATAGTAGCAAAGGCAGTCAGAAGTACATGTGGACACATATAAAGGTATGACACATGGCCATAAAGCTGGGATGAGAATCTCTGTGTCTGTGAGCACACAGCCTAACTAGCTTGTCTCATTCATTGTTCTTTCTTGAGGCAGCTTAGACTACCATGCACGCTGGCTATTCAACTGCTACAACGGCTGCAGACTGCATAGCAGAAGAATCTTATGAGCAAATCAGGTTATCTGTCATGCTTGAGAGGGAACTCGGCTGCCCTCTGCACTCTATGAACAGCTTGGCTTGTCTACGCAACAGCAACCATTAGCATGGATGTGTACAGTACTTGCCCTCATGTGCATTGTCTGTTACGTCTCTGGCACACACATGACTGGGACAAACACAGTCAAGTCGGTTGGCCGGTCAGATCCCGTTTCTCGTAAACCACACTAGTATGGGGCTTGCATGGGCTTGCCCCAACAAGTGCACAAGGTGACACGTGTTGGCATGGCCACACATCCCATATTGAAAATACCTTTTTTGTGGCTGTTTTAACTGACAAACTGAAGAGACAGTGGTTATGAATGGTTATTTTGGTGTTGAAACTGACTGCATAAAACAAGCTATTAGCCACAATTGAAGTGGTTACCTTACAACCATAGTAGTTGTACTACATTTTGGTAACATGGGTTGGTCAACCACAAGGATCTCAGTACAATTAATGGCAACCTTTGAACATCTCTGCATGAGGAAGTCACAAATTTGTAGCCACACTTCAAATGCTTGTAGTATTATGGATCTCTTGCCAAATCAGGTCATTCCCTCACAGACACCAGCTGTTCAGCAGGTTATTTTATTAGTAACTAATTAAACCTCTAAGTCTAAGTCTCTTCAGCTTGTCTGCAACCAGGCTAACCACTCAATGGTCTAAACAGGTATGACTAAGTACCCTATTTGTCCAAATGCCATGGAATACTTACCTATCGAAGCTCTTACATCAAGGTATACATTGGTGTAGCTTTCAGTTGCCATAACTTGGCTCACTGGAATGATGTCCACATTAGACTTGGTAAAGAAAGCTGAAGTTGATCCAGAAGCATTTATGTTAGGTTGCAGGGGGCATCGCAATTGGCACTGGTTCCAAACTCGCACAGCAATCCTGTCTCCTGAGAGGACTGGCAGTGTTAATTTGAGTGATGTACAGCCCTGTGTTTCACTGTTATTGTCCCTTGTTACACCAATATTGATCCAGACATCTCGTATGTAATCATCACCCATTCGTCTAAAGATTCCTACATCCAACCGGAAATGATTATAACTGGTGTTCCCTTCATCATTGTAAAAGAAACAAGTGTGTACTGACACAAGGTTGCCATTGCACGAGACTTCATCAGGAAGAAGGTATGTTCCACCACCACCATCAATCCTGTCCCTCTCACTAAGAGGCCATATCAGCTGGCCAACGGAGCAGTCCTGGGGATCTGAGATATGGGACAGTGTATCTGTTACACACGAATCTTCTATGTCAGATTCAACAAAATGTACAATTACACATGATTCAAATGTAACCAATTCGCTGGATTGGCCTTCATTTCAATCTTGTAAACAAACTGAATGCAACATTACAGGACACAGAACACTACATCCAGATGGTGTAGCAGTGCAGTAGATCTGAGTCACACGAGTCACTGTATGCGGAGCAAGCTAATTTTGAACACAAAATCTACACTGAATTAAAGTGTGGGTGGCCACTAGCTGATTGTTCATGAAGTAGTGTTAGCAATTGCATGGTTGAAGATGATAGGAATTTGTATGCTGTGACGGTGCGGCTGAGATCTGGTCTCGCAATGGTAAAGCGTTAACTATAACCAAATGGTGCTGCGAAGTTGCTGGGATCTGTGGTCAATAACCACCCTTGTCTCGATCGGGCTCGGCCCTCGGAGTCGGGTGGTTATTGTAAATCCCAGGTTACCAAGCATTATCTATTTACTAAATGGTAATCTATTACTAAATGGTAATAGCTGCACGCCCCCATAGAAAACTTTGAAATCAGAAACTGAAATTACATGCAACTAATTGGTAGTGCACATGCAGCATCCACGGAGCGCTTACCTGTATTTTGTCTCCTCCGTCTCGCGAACGCCCTAGCGAGGTCTTCATTTCGGTCCCGAAAGATCGCAGTGACCGTTACTACAGCCGCGAGAAACAGCAACATGCGAATCATTCTCCTTTTTATAGCTTGTACCCAGGCCTGGGTAGCTACCAGGCTATTTTCCTTTCTGCTAAAGTGAGTGCCCTGTAGCGTGGCATGTCCGCATGGGAAAATATGTTCCGGAATATGTTTACGTGGGGTAATGGCCGAATAGTATTTCGAGCTCATCACTGAGTTTTTGTTGACGCACTGAGCTTCCGCTAAGGGCGGGGCTCAATGCGCAATTCAAGACGTATCACAAAACGGTAAGTCACTGGACGAGGTCAGTCTACCACTTAGAGCAGCTAGATTCGGTTGTTTATTTTTTAGGTAGAGAAAGGGGACTCTGGACCTGACTCTGGCATTAAATTTCACCTTGGAAGGCTGTTCCAGTCTTGGATGAATGTCCATACTGAAATTAGCGTATTCTTAGGTCCAGATGTAGTGAACTACCCTAGGAAACTGTCAATCATCGGACATTTAACCAAGCCACTCTCTCACCTCTACCGCTGCCTTGTCATACCTACCTTGGACTACTGTAGTTGAGTCTGGGACCCTCATGCCAAGTATCTCATAAACAAGCTTGAGTCTGTTCAGAGGTTAGCTGTCAAGATGGTCACGAAGCATTGGTCTGCCTCCTCTACTCACATGCTGTCTACCCATCCATTGAACCTATGTCCCCTTCAAGAATGGCGATGGAAACAAAAGGCCATAGTGTGTGCTAGAATTCTCAGAGGTTGTTCTGTTATACCTCCCTCTCACTTCACTCTTCATCCTCATCCAAGCCAACAACTCCATCACTCTTTCCCACTATAGTCACTCCCTTTGCAAGGACTTTAGCTCATCAGTCATCCTTTTTTATTAGTAGTACTCTTATTTGGAGTAATTTACCTGAACATGTCATTTGTGCTCCATCTGCTTTTTCGTTTAAGAATAGACTTAAGTCTCTTTCATTTTTGTCTCCTAGCTTATCATTCGTTCATTGCTGTTATTATTATTTTTTTTTTTCTCTTCCTATTTTTTTTGTTTTTCAGGCAGGCTTCGTATTAGCATTGAGTTGCTATTGCCTGACCCTAATGCATACTCTGCTCTGCATTAAACCATATAAAAATTAAAAAATTAAGTATTTAAAAGCCTCACTTCCATGCCCCCACCTCCAAATTCGTTGCTTGTAATTTGTGAAGTGATCTGCACCACCTTGAATATCACATAGTTTTCATAATTATGAGCACAAGGCCAATGTCTTAGCTATAGCACTTTTGATGTAGCAAATGTCATTGCCACAGTGATCTGAGATACACCAATATTGGCCCATTAAGTGGCAACTACATATACAATATATATATCAAAATTGTAACTTTAGTAATTATTTGGTTACTACAATTGTGTAACGGTCTATCCTATGCTAATTCAAAGAATGTGGTGCTTGTAAAACATTTAGTAGGAGACTAGTAAAAATTACTCAAGTATCACCTCCTTTTCCAGCCTTGCAGTCATAAAATTTTCGTATAAGGATAGTCACGTAATTGTAATAACCAAATACATTGCTAACATAACAATTTGGTTATAGATCTTCATAACCAGTTTTAACAAAATAACTTACCTGACTGTCAAGTTTTGTAGAACACCTACAAGTCTGAAGTTCAGGTTGTTTTCACTGTATGCAGGCTCACATGCAGTGTCTCTGATGTAACAATAGCTTAGTATGCCAAATGTGACGTAAAATAGTTCTTTGATCCGGATCCATCCATACAAAATGCCACAAAAACTTGATTATGAACTATTGTAGCAGGCGATATTGATCAATTGCATGATTGTAGAATAAACAGCCCTGAAGGACTGAAAATGAGGACCACCCTGTTAGGATAATGTTTGGTGTTCATTCATTCTGCAGCTGCTTTATATGGAGAGTCTGCACGCTAAATCTGACAGTTCAAGATCAGAATTCTTAGTTTGCTGTGTGTGACTTAGCAATAGAACACTTGAATTTGATGAAGAGTTGGTAGCCCTGTTCCCAGACTGCTTTTTGTTTCTCGCAGTATGTACTGAAAATGATGGAAAGCTGAATAGGGGGCATAGGGGGCAGGTGACGAGGCTAGTTTTTGTGTATCACACGATTGATTATATTTTAGTATCAACATAGGTACTCGTGTTCGTGTGTGTGCATGTGTGCACGTGTGTGTGTGTGGGAGGGGGAGGTCTTGCACATCACTGTATGTGAACTTGAATGAAGGTGTTGCAGAACTTGTTAAAATCACCTGAGGTTCCACTTGTAGTGTTAGCTATGTATATATGCCTCCCTCAGCAGTATATATCCCACGTGCAGATAGCTCCAGATTCATAAAGCAGGCCAGGCTGATGTCAGCATGAACTTTCATCCAAGACTAGAACAGCCTCCCAAGGTGAAATTCTATGCCAGAGTCAGCTCCAGAGTCCCCTTTCTCTACCTAAGAAATAAGCAACTGAATCTAGCTTTTCTATGTGGTAGACTGCATGACTTTGTCCAGTGACTTGGCAAGATATGCTCATCTCGTAGCTTTTCGGTACAAAGGTCATTCTGCTGTGGTGATGTAATTGCGATTACATCATGGGCACCAGATGTTGTGAACTTAGTGCACCCCATTACATACATACATACATACATACATACATAGAATAATGCATTGGGTTTCATACTCATATGAAAATCAGCATTGGATAAATCATAAATCATACAATAACGTATTAGACATACCTTTATTTATCAACTAATGGATTTTCACCTATTTAATCCATTTCTTTCCTGTACTTAATACACTCACTATAAAGCGGATTATCTAGGAAACTTTGTTGACATGTGTGCTCAATTGGTGGATTTTGTGGACGAAATTGATGGTGTTCTTAGACAGATAGACACTGTCGCAGAAAGAGATGATGAGGAACTCCTAGAAAATCATTACTACTACAGGCTAGTTTGGTACTCAGAGATACATGCATTGGTTGCTGAAGATTTGCTGCCTGATGGTGAAGTCTCATCCGATGCTTTGTGTTCAGTTGTAAGATGTCTATAAGAAGCAGTTGATGAGAAGAATTTGAGCCGTATGAAAGGCCGGCCATGCAGCAATTATATTCCTGAAGAACAGCTGGCAATGCTTCTAGGGTATCATTTTAAGGTAACTGATATTGTCTGCATCCTTATGGTCTCCCCTAGGACTATCCGAAGAAGAATTATTCAGTATATGGCTTATAGAGGACGCAGCCGGCTACAGTGATAATGACCATATCATCAAACTTGTGCACCACAATCCGAACAGTGCACTGTGAAGCTTAGAAGGATTACCACATTCTCATGGTATCCGCATACAACGTCAGAGAGTGAGAAAGAGTTTGATGAGAGTGGATCCCTGTGGAATGCAAGCATGATTTGGTATGTTAGTATAGCGGAGAAAGTATGCTGTACCTTTCTTTACCTTGGTCTAGAGACACTCATTTGAACCCATCCATCAGTTTTCACTTTGAGTTTCTTTTTCTTTTTTTTTTAAATATATTATTTTAGTAGACCATACAAGTATACAAACATGATATTCAGGAAGTGCCACAATTTCAGCTTCAGTTCTCTGATTTGTATCAACAGGTTTACTAATTAGTATCACTCTGTTAGCTACAAATGCTTTAGCAGCAGATGTAATGAAAATTTAATGCCATAATCATCAAATGGTTCAAGAGGGTTAAGCTGCTGTTTCATGCAGCTCTTCAGGACACAATTGTGCATGCATGACTTGTGTACGTGTAGTGGTGAGCACTCCATGATCTTCAGCATTCCACTTTGTTTATAATTAGTACTCAAACAAGTCCAATCCGCAGACCAAGATATATAGAACCCTGGTTTCAGTGATAAGCTTTCCCTTAGCTTTAGAGTTCACATTTTAATAGGCATAAAAAGTATACTGCCACATAGCAATCATAAACAGGTTTCAACCTCAAGGGAAATGTGATAGCAAGCCATGCCTTCACCTGTTTTACACTTGTTGACTGGTGCATCATTAAAAAAAGACCACAGATGAATCAAACAGACATGGAGAGAGAAAAAATGAACTGAATTACAATGGAGTGAAACTTATAGAGGTACATTGTGTACCAGAACAAATCCACACTAAGCAATTACAAAAAGACACATTATGTTGGCGCACATACGAGAAGAGGAAGAGATCAGATGAATGGAATGGACAGACAGAGAGAAGATGAACTGAGGACCATAACGTATACATATACAAACCACACTTGCTAAACAATTTCAAAAATACACAGTATGTTGGTGCATGATTAAAAACAATAATCACTACTTTCTAACGTGACTTCAAGTCCTGTGAATCGGTAGTTGCCGACCAGTTCGTTCATGCCACAGAAGAGAAAAAAGATGCAGAAAATAGTTTAGAAGTTCACTATTTTGTACAAGCAGACACAGAGTGTTTGACTCTGTCCCAGGCAACTTCTGTGATCGGAGGTATATTTTGATCGTGTGTTGAGAGTATACAGAAGACAGTGGATTGGTAATATCCACATGGTCTACTAAATCAATGTGGCACCACTTCTTGACCTTCAGATTAGACGGCAGCGAGACAGAAGGAGAGCTACGTCCATCAATTGCGTTTACACACACAAACAGGCCATAGTTTGTCAGTAGAACAAGGTGAGGATGGGCTTGTATTGTTAGGGAGTCTCGAATCTGAACTTCTTCCACGAGCAACATGACCTGCTGGCAAAGAATACGTAGGGTTGCAGCACACTTCTCTACGGATGAATTTCGGGTGATGGTTGGGCTAATTTTCAGTAGGGTCTTCTTAAAGTTGTCCAAATCAACTTCTGAGATATGTAGCAACTCGACAATTGGCTTGAGAGACTTCTGGACTTTTTGAGCTTTCCCACTGAGTGCATTGGTACTAAGATCAATGTAGTCCGAGAGAAGCTCCGAAATTTCTTCTTCTTCGACAGAATCTTGGAGATTTAGATTGAACGAGAGAGCACTGAGAAAGGAGAGTGTTGCAGAAGCATTCTCAGTGTGAATAACGAAGCTCACACCTGATTTATCTTCTGTGATTCGTACAGACAGATAAAAGAGGTGGACAGTGACTTCCTTGATCTCCTTCAGCCACAGGCGGTAAAAGCATCTTGTTTGGGTGGCATCTTTCTTGCGGCTGAGGAGTGACATGCGAGCGAAAGAGGAAGGTCCACCTTTGTCCAGCCATGTACGGATATTGTCGACATCTGAGACCAGGTAGATGGCATAGTTGCTGACCATTACACAGGCCTCAATTTCAGCATACTCTTGGGAAGAAAAGGAACAGTGCGCTAGGAACACTGAAAGGGGGACTTCGTCAGATTTTAGGAATTCTGCTTGTGCAACATACTTCTTGAAGTATTTGAGCCTCTGGTAATTACGCAGGCCAGCAAAATTTACCAAGACCTCACTATGGAAAAATGGAATAGTCTTGCTGGTAGCATTGCTACTACCCATCTTAGCAGGTGCATTGCTGCTGCTTTTTGTGCTGGCAGCTTGAGGAGTGGAGGGGGGTTGAGATATGGCGTCTGCTGTGTGAATGATGGAGAGCTCACCCTGGCCTGTATCTTGATAGAGTTGGCACAAGCACATTAGAAATTGGTCAATGTACTGCCGGTCTTGGACGCACAGTTTCCATTCTGAAAACAACGTTGATTCACCCTCTAGTACCTTGAAGCCAATCACAAACTCATAGACAGGATCTGAATATGAAACGATGGGTTGGGCTCTGTCACATATTTTCACTATCGCAACTTGAGCAACTCCATACAAGGCCAGAACAGAGCATTGTAGAAAAGGAGGCTTGATTGTGTTTGAGTTCTCCCTAGGCCATGCCAGAATTTCCTCTTTGCAGAGGTAGAGGGTATCGTTTGTGAGCACAAGTGCCCGTGATTTGAGATATGTATTTCCATTGCCAATGGGTAGAACATCGGTACTGAGTTCTCCAACAATAACATACTGGACAATCTCAAATTTGGATGAGGAATCTTGAGTGATTTTCTTTACTTCGTCTTCAAGCGAAATGTTTATATCTTGGGTTTTAGCAGCAACAAGAAAATTAGAAACTTGAGCCAGTGTCTTTCCCCTAGCAAGGCTCTCCTTCAACTTTTGTAAATTTGTGGCGTCAGCATTGATGAATAGAGCACCGCTGTCTAGGGGGTTCAGAATAGCCTCTTGTGAGGTCGTGATATGATGGCCCAATTCAACAGCATCCAAGGCTGCCTTCAGGTTTTCAGTGATGACAATTGTCTGTTCGTATGTCCTTGGGAACATTACAAAGCTTTTGATTGCTCCCTTCTCTACAAATTCGATCAACAAGCTCTGATCAAAAATGCCCACAGTGATTCTGGAAAGGGTCACAACTGGTGAGTAGAAGACTGTCATGAGTGGTAGGTTTCCTCCACTCCACGAGAACTGCTTTCTTGGATGTCTCCTAGGGTCCATGACTTCCACCAAGTACACAGACTTGTCAGCGATGATCAGGCCTGCTTCAATGTCACAAGAGGAAGAAGCAGGGATGGCACAGCCTCCCCATAGCACATTCAGCACCACCTCTTTCTTCTCTTTAGACACTGAATTTTGGAAGAAAGTTCTTAGAGCTTGGCTGTCCAAACCAGGCTTTTTTACAACTTTTCTTACTGGCAAGCTAACTGGTTTAGGCTCTGGAGATACAAGTGCACGATCAGTCTTACTGGAGGGAGAGTTCACTTGGGAGGTAGGGGACTGACTAGGGGCTCCCAATCTTACAGGAGAGTTTTTCTCTGTTATCAAAGAAGTTGGGAGTGATGGCTGAGAGAAAAGGGTAGGATCTGGGGTTCTTGAACGTACTGGGCTGTTGGGGCAAACTGGTGATCGAGACCCAACAGGAGTGGTGCCAGTGGAAGATGCCTTTTGTGTGAAAAATGCTTTCTGCACACTATCGGGAAACTGATGCCTAGCGGGTATGATCGTGGAATGGTCCTGAGATGAAGATTGAAGAAGAGAGTCCAAAGAGTTCAGTGGTATACCACCAGTAGTCGTAACTTGATCAGTTTGTGGATCTTCAGTTTCTTGTGTTGGCTGCTGTAGTGCAGTTTCGGTTTCTTCCATTGCAGCTACTAATTCTAGCCGTGTCTCTGGCCCAGGTGAAACC
>CASBWJ010000031.1:30000-31297 GCA_949130485.1 Agelas oroides | reverse complement strand
ACTGTTTTAGTGTGTGCCTGCAGTTCTATATCAATTTCTTTAGTACTTCTAGTTTTCCATTGTGTTGCATTAAGTGTAATGTATGTAATGCTTGCAATGAGTGCACTGTATCAGTTATTGTTCTCGACAAGATTTATTTTCAATGTGCCAGTTATTAGCTATTCTGGACAAGACTCTACATGCCAGTTATTTAGTTATTCTGTTTCAACATGCCAGTTATTCAGTTATTCTGGACTAGACTGTTTCAACATGCCAGTTATTCAGTTATTCTGGACAAGACTGTTTTCAATGTGCCACGAGGTAATCGTTCTACTTGCCTCCGACAGTTGTGGTATTGGGTTGTGAGGTTGGACCCAAGACATGTGATGGCGGAACTGCAATAACAGTGGGATCCTGCTTACCCAAAGTTCAAGGCAATGTTCATTTCCCAAAAGCTTCGCGTTTGTATGGCCTCACCCCCTCAAAATGTGGTGCATTTGTATGGCTTCACATCAAAATTTCCTGCGGCGCTTATATTTGCCTAGGGTGTATCGCCTATCCTGCACTTGATGCCCACCTACTTCCATAGCCGACTAGTATACGCCTACCCTTTCTAACTCATTCCCATACTAGCACCTATTCACTACTTTCATACACAAACTTCTATATCTACAGTGGCATAGCATTATAATGCAACGCAGCTGCCCACATACACTGCGGATTAACCTCAACTATATCAACTGTGCTCGCTTTCTACACAAGTCATTCAACAAGTAATCTCAATCTCAAGGGCCAGACCCAGCTCAAACTTTAGCAATTCACGCTCACAAAGTGCATCGGTAGTATAGTAGGATGTAGTGCATACTTCTGGTTTAACCTACCGAACGTCTGACCAGTTCAGATCGCCTACCAGATGTTATCTGACACACATACTCAGTAGGGCAAATGAACGGTTACATTCCGATTCCACACAGATTTGAAATTGGTAGACTGATACTGTACCGTAAATAGCCTCGTTCCCAGTTTTGAGAATGTCAGGTAGACGTGAGGGTGGGGGGGCGGTGCCCGACGAATAATCTCAAGGTCCTTCTTGTAATATCTTGTCCAAGAACTTGAGACTGTAACATTAGAAAGAGCGTCAATACAGCTCGTTGTTTGGTAGACTCGAGGCTGATCAACGCAAAGTTAGTGAATTACAACGATCGGGCACCGCCTCCCTCACGTGTACCCTCACGTCTACCTGACATCACGCACGTGACTCTTTCTCCCAGGCCTTCCCCCTCCGTTTTTATGCAAGCGATCAAAAACTGGAGGCGGG
>CASBWJ010000031.1:20000-22500 GCA_949130485.1 Agelas oroides | reverse complement strand
AGTTGTGCACTGTATCACCTACTCTTTCTCTCCTACAGGTGAAGCTTGTTCACATCACAGATAACTGTTTTAGTGTGTGCCTGCAGTTCTATATCAATTTCTTTAGTACTTCTAGTTTTCCATTGTGTTGCATTAAGTGTAATGTATGTAATGCTTGCAATGAGTGCACTGTATCAGTTATTGTTCTCGACAAGATTTATTTTCAATGTGCCAGTTATTAGCTATTCTGGACAAGACTCTACATGCCAGTTATTTAGTTATTCTGTTTCAACATGCCAGTTATTCAGTTATTCTGGACTAGACTGTTTCAACATGCCAGTTATTCAGTTATTCTGGACAAGACTGTTTTCAATGTGCCACGAGGTAATCGTTCTACTTGCCTCCGACAGTTGTGGTATTGGGTTGTGAGGTTGGACCCAAGACATGTGATGGCGGAACTGCAATAACAGTGGATCCTGCTTACCCAAAGTTCAAGGCAATGTTCATTTCCCAAAAGCTTCGCGTTTGTATGGCCTCACCCCCTCAAAATGTGGTGCATTTGTATGGCTTCACATCAAAATTTCCTGCGGCGCTTATATTTGCCTAGGGTGTATCGCCTATCCTGCACTTGATGCCCACCTACTTCCATAGCCGACTAGTATACGCCTACCCTTTCTAACTCATTCCCATACTAGCACCTATTCACTACTTTCATACACAAACTTCTATATCTACAGTGGCATAGCATTATAATGCAACGCAGCTGCCCACATACACTGCGGATTAACCTCAACTATATCAACTGTGCTCGCTTTCTACACAAGTCATTCAACAAGTAATCTCAATCTCAAGGGCCAGACCCAGCTCAAACTTTAGCAATTCACGCTCACAAAGTGCATCGGTAGTATAGTAGGATGTAGTGCATACTTCTGGTTTAACCTACCGAACGTCTGACCAGTTCAGATCGCCTACCAGATGTTATCTGACACACATACTCAGTAGGGCAAATGAACGGTTACATTCCGATTCCACACAGATTTGAAATTGGTAGACTGATACTGTACCGTAAATAGCCTCGTTCCCAGTTTTGAGAATGTCAGGTAGACGTGAGGGTGGGGGGGCGGTGCCCGACGAATAATCTCAAGGTCCTTCTTGTAATATCTTGTCCAAGAACTTGAGACTGTAACATTAGAAAGAGCGTCAATACAGCTCGTTGTTTGGTAGACTCGAGGCTGATCAACGCAAAGTTAGTGAATTACAACGATCGGGCACCGCCTCCCTCACGTGTACCCTCACGTCTACCTGACATCACGCACGTGACTCTTTCTCCCAGGCCTTCCCCCTCCGTTTTTATGCAAGCGATCAAAAACTGGAGGCGGGAACGGCCTGAGAACGAGGCTATACCGTAAACCGACATAGGGTGTCCAGTCCCATTCCGAAAACATTCTCAAAACTGGGAACCGGTTTTTAATGAAGAGCACGTGCAATGCGTGGTAAACATGGAGTAGCAGATCAACATGGCCACGAATGCTTCCGAGCTTGCTTTGCATCCATATCAAGGTATTCTGGTTGATGGAATTAACGCTTAACTGCAGTCAAGTGTTAATTATATTCATGACATGCTGGATTTTTGTGGTTTTGATGCGGTTAACGGTGTTGATAGTGGAAGGAAGCCCCTGCGCGAGCACAAGATAGAGAGGGGGGGAAATCTCGCTCTGGAGACTAAGTTGAACTTTTGTAGTTGCTCTGGAGACTAAGTCCCATTTTTGGAGTACCACCGATGCCCTTTTGGGGGGAAAATTCTCAACTTCTCCCACGAATGGGGCGTCGGTAGTAGCGGCGATACCATTCCTTAGAGTAAGTCGGCGGAAGTGGTATCGGTGCGCGCCAAAGTTGGCACTTAGTTACCAGGCAACCACTATGAGTGTTTTGACAAATGTGTTAATGAAACTACCTGTTTTCCCTATATGTGAGGAGGAGTGTGTTTGGTTGAGCTGTGCTGAGGTTGGTCAGATGAGCCAGCAGCCGTCCTCCTCGATGTGTACGAGTGTTGTTCGGAGCAGACGTAGTGCTGCCGAGTGCATTACTGGGGTGCTGCGCTTGAAGGGAGCAGAAGCATTGCCCGGCTGGCTCGGTAGCAGCAAGAAGACAATTCTGGTGGCCCAACCGTTGTACCAGTTGCCGGCCACTGGTCTTGGAATGCAGAGTTTTGGGAGTTGCAGTTCTGTTGCACCGTGGAAGAAACGTCTCCATTGTGGATAATTGTGGACCTTTGGTGGTTCACATGGACTCGAGCACGAGTGCCGGCCTTCTTGCCAGCTGTTGTGCTCGAATTGGTGGTGTTGTGAGCGAGGGCTTTGCAAGTGAGAAAGTTTGAGTGACCTGTGTGGGCACCGGCTTTCTGCCTGAGAGCAGAGGTCGTGGGCAATGCAGTTGCCACACGATAGTTACCTGGTTGATCCTGCCAGTAGTCATATGCTTGTCTCAAAGACTAAGCCATGCATGTCTAAGTATAAACGCT
>CASBWJ010000030.1:0-31472 GCA_949130485.1 Agelas oroides | reverse complement strand
ATTCTTTTTGTATCATCTCACATGCACTGTATGTATAATATGTGTGTAGTACAGTGATATTGTGCATATCCATAATTACATGTGTATCATTACATCGTGGAACTCATTATCAACTTTACATGTCATGCTATATGAGTAAGATCTATATTATATCATTGTCATAGTTGAATATAGTTACACACATCGCTTAATATCGGATGTCACATTTGCACCTGATAGGCGCTCATCATTCTTATCTGGTTTATCACCTTTTTGTTGGAACACCTGGACTTTGACCTCTTTCCAACACGATTCACCGAAATCCAAGATCTCTGTATTTGCTGGGAAGCTGTGATCATTTCCATTGGTAGTGATAGTGATCGTGTCACTTGTCTTTGTCACTTCCCCACCACACTCAATTGTTGCCGTGTATTTGATGTACACTTTAATTTGTCTCCTGGGCATAGAGTCGTAGCGGACTTTCAGTGGCTTAATTTTCAGTGTATATTTTCCATCCCCACATTCACAATTTCCATCTCCACTTGGCACCTCTCCAGCTCCACTGGATTCAGGGTCTGCAATAGAGGCAGTCATGGTGGGGTTTTCCAATTCGGGTTGATTGATATATAACGAAAACGTTCCACAAACACACGCACTGCACAGTGTGAGGACTAGCAACAGCATTTTGTTGGGATGCATCTTGAAATGCATATACAGCTGCTCCAGTCGATGTTTTCTTACGGATTGGATCAGGATTGGTGCGATGTGCATGCACGCAATGTTATGATGTATTTATATCAACAGAGAAGCCATGATGCATATTCTCATGCAGGAATGGTAAGTTCTGTCAAATGGATCTGTAGGAGTACCTATCAAGTTGCTTTATTATTAGTTTGGAGTTAGGTGTGAAGGTGTCCTGTTGTACAACATTGTATCTTTATAACATCAATTAAGTGCAGTTGTGTCTGCAAACCCCCGACCAACCCTGTCAACACGACTCTTGATCACTGTTTGAAGTTGAGCTAACACATGAAACTTAACGAATCTCTGTTTCCTGGAGATTTGTGCACATATTCAGTCAACACAGGAAGTATTCTAGCTGGCCTGTTGTGGTGACTTTGGTCACTTAGTTCATAATCAAAGCAGTATAATGTACTCACATCCGAGATTCTGTGTGAGGAAGCTGTATACCGATTACTTTTGCCAGGCCTAATTTGGGTCTGTGATTGCCTGCACTATGAAGCTGGTAGTGTCTTGTGCCTCAATTTGTATACTATATAGTCGCAGCAATTAAACATGCTACATAGCAACAGCATGTGTGCAGTGTATGTTTATTAGTGCATGTTGATGTAGCTGCTTGTGTTAGGCCACACAAAGTTAATTTCCTGTTTCTGGTCCTACAAGTCACTTAAAAATGACCAGGCCACCAGGCTTTTTTTTTTTTTTCGGAAACCAAAGTGGAAAGAAAAAGGTGTACAAACAGCAAAATGCATCGTGGAGGGTGAGGTCTGGGGACAAGACTGCAAAATGCAGACAATTGTGTATCTAAGGAGCCAAAATATAGAAGCTTGGATAGTGAAGCCACTAAGTGCAGGTTGTGTAAACACTGTGGTTGCATGCTGAATACTGATTACATCTGATTACGTAAGTCAAGAAAACGATGCTAACATTTGTATATTCATAGTTAAATGGTACTCAACTGGCTGGTGTACTCTACTTGAACATGCATTCTTACATGTCAGCGTTGCCCACGATTGGTTGAATTTAGCCTCATATCCTGGCCACATGGCCTGGACATGAAGCTAGTTGAATTTGTTTTCATGTATACCAGTACTTCAGTTTAGATTGATAATTGAAATCAAAATAATGTTTCTGTTATACACATGTATGTTACAGCTATGTCACTCAACTTTACATGCTTATACATGCCATATAATGTATGGTATACTATGCATAGTATAGATTGTAAAAAGTTATAGACCTATCATAGTTCAGTATAGTTATTCACACTCAGTTTCGGTATTAATGGCAGTGATCCATGAATTTTCACCTGGCTGAATACCTTGAGTATTTGTTGTGGGCACATCACTTGTTTATCACCTATTTGCTGGAGTAGTTGGGCATAGGATGTGATCCAGCAATTTTCACCAAAGTTCAGGACTTTTGTATTCTCTGGGAATTCATAAGTGTTACGAAGAGCAATGTTGACAGTTTCGCTCCGTAGTGTACTCTTTCCATCACAATGTATTGCTGTGACCACAATGTAGGCTTTGATTTGTCTATCAGCACCTTTTTGGAAGGTAAACTGAGCAATTGACTTAGGTTTAACTTTCAGTGTACATTTTGTACACTTTCTTCCATCAGGATCTGGACATTTACATTCATTAGGTGGTGGTGTTACAGTCTGTGGACCATCTCCACTTGACATATCTCCACTGCATTGAAGGTCTAAAGTCTCATTGATACAGGTGTTCAACAATTCAAATTGGTTGTCATTAAATGAAAGAGTTGTGCAAATAAACACACAGTAGAAAGTGAAGACTAACGACAGCATTTTGTTGGAATGCATCTTGAAATAGCTGCTCTCCAGTCGATGTTTCCACAATGATATAGTATACTGTCACAGTAGGATCAGAATTGATGTGATGTGCATGCACACAATCTTATGATGTGTTTATATGCCATGATGGATATTCTCAGGAATGGTAAGTTCTGTCGAATGGATCCGTAGGAGTACAAGTTGCTTTGATTATTAATTTGGAGTTAGGTGTGCCTGAACTAGAGCTATCTTGTTGCACAACTTTGTATCTTTATAACATTAATTATCATGTAAGTGCAGTTGTGTCTTCAAAACCCCGACCAAACCTCTCAACACAACTCTTGATCACTGTTTGAAGTTGAGTGAGATAACACAGGACTGCTTTGAAACTTCAACTCAAGTTATCGTGTTGGTGAATTCCTATCTCAATTTGCGCATGTATTCAGTCAACACAGGAACTATTCAGCTGGCCTGTTTTAGTGACTTTGACTGCTTACTTCATAATCAAAGTGGTATATATAATGTACTCACTGAGAGCATATAGTTATAATATCAGGATTCTGCTTTTCTTAGTCACATCATTCTGCTGTATGATTACCTTTGCCAGGCCTAATTTGATACTGTGATTGCCACACTATGAAGCTGGTAGTGTCTTATGCCTCAATTTGTAGTCACAGCAGACATACTGCATACATGTAGCAACAGCATGTGTGCAGTGTGCATGTGTTTATCAGTGCATGTTGATTGTTTTGACACATGGTCATGGGGTGTTTTCTTGGAAGCAATGAAAGTCTGTGAAGAGTTTATCCAATACTTGTATATGCAGAGCTCTCAATTCAACTCTCACTCACACAGTATCAATCTCACTAGTCTCACTCATAGCATGGTGCACTCATTTCCTGACACTCTCAAATTGACCCCTAGTGGGCTTACAAAGACAGTGAAATATTCACATTAATCATTATGCCTGTGAAAGTTACATGCTTTGTAGCCCTTGTCCTCACATTACATCAACCACTAGCTCAAATGATCACTGGTAGCTATGGAACATTGTCTAGCATATTGGATATCACATTGCTGTCTCACTCATAGTGACCCCAATCTCACTCATTATTGACAGTGGTCTCACTCAATTGCACCCACTGAGGTTGAGAGCCCTATATGTGGTGCATTTAGAGCTCTTTGCACATGTAGGAGTTTCTTTTCTTCGTTCTGCATCATGCTCCCTGCCGCTATGTAAGTATCTGTTTAATTATCTTACTATAATAATATGGAAATTATTCAATGGTTATTTATTTATCAAGTAACAATGCATATACATGTACATGAAAGAAAACACTAACATGCTGCTGTCTATCCAATCACAGTCATTGTCATTTAACCGCATAGTTAAAGTCATTGGCATTCAACCCTGTAGTCTACTCGAACATCCTTATGATTGCCGTGCAATTTCATATCCCATTGCAAGGGTTTACCTGCATCATCTAGCAGCTCATAACTGTGTGAGATCCAGCACTGCTTGCTAAAAAGTAAGAACTGATCTCGTGGCCACACTATATCGAGCTTTTCAATTTTGACAGAAAAGCTCTCTTCTTCCTCTTCTCCTTTTGGGTTACAATGTTTAGCATTGAACTTTAGCATGACTTCTTTGGTTTGTAGTTCTTGTAGAGGTATAATTCTTGCTTTCATTCGTCTAATTTTCAGTTTGCAATCTATCCCTTTTGTCACACCATCACGACATGTACAAGTCTTACTCCCGTTGGTTGGTGGCTCTCCACTTGACACTGGTTCTGTTGGCATAACATCTCCACTTGATACAATTTCTGTTGGTACATCATCTCCACTTGATGGAGGTTCCGTTGGAATACCTTCTCCACTTGATGATGTAGGTTCTGTTGATATGTCTTCTCCGCTTGCCGCAAGTTCAGTCTGTGTGTCTCCTCCACTGGCTCGAGGGTCTGTAGTAGTGTCATTTGGACAAGCATGTGTGTTGTGCACACACACACCACAGATGGTGATTACTAACACCAAGAGGATTTGATCACCATGCATGATGAATGTTGAAATATACGTAGCTCTCCAGTTGACTGCAGTTGCTCCAATTAAGTGTTTAGCAAGATTGATGTGGTTGGCTGTGCACACACTGTGCTTTATATTTTGAGAGTGAAGCCAGGACAACATGCATTGACAGCATCTGTTGCTTTACAGTACACAGAAGGGAAGATGATCAAAGGACAGGCTTTGCTCAGCAGGGTATTGAGCATCTATGGTTGCACAACCAAAATGAAGGAAGCTAGAGGTTCGTTATGAGGTGTGGTGGGTACAGTGTTGGTGTGATCATGCACACGTGCAAAACCACAGACTTCCCCTCAGAGATGATGAGAAGTTGTAAACAAAACATGTTTGTGAACATCTCCAGTGCACATATATGACATGGGGTTTCTATTTAAGGAACACTGGCTTCAAAGACCTGTTGATGTGTGCCTAATATGGAGGGATAACAGCTGCTGCACCACAGGTTTCCAGTGTTGACAGCTTATAGTCTGCTAAGGAGACCACATACATTGATAACTGTCATAGCCATGTACATTAACAAGTTAGTTAAAAGATAGTTTGGGAGAAGGGAAACATTCCTCGGCTTCACGCACCTACACCCATGACCCTTCTCCCAAACTGTCTTTTAACTATTGATACATGAACTCTCCACGCCAATGAGACACATGCAGGTGACTGCATCCATATACTACCGTATACAGTTATTGTTAATATTATTGAGCTAGACTTCACACTGTACGGTGTAAATTATGGGCTAGCTTACACATATATACCAGTCAGTATAGCCATGGGGATTCAAACACAGACTAGCATATATGTGTGTTGCATGCATTAGCACTTACCAGTAGTTAAAGTTGCCTCGCAAAAATTGCCTGCTATATAGTGTATGAGTATTGAGTTAGATTTAACATCTGGTAATGTTAGTGAGTACCTTTGCCCTCTCCCTTAGGCCAGGCAAACTTTTCTTATTGTTTTACATTAGCACCCGCTTCTTTTGAGACCTACCGCCTCAACTGTCATTATCCAAATTGCCTTCCAAGCAGTGACATGCCCATTTTTAATGGCTGTAGCACCATAGATGTGCTGAGTGTATATAGCATAACGAATAATGAATAATGACTACCCGCACACACGTAAATCGAGTAAAATGGCTGATGCGAAACAATAAATCTAGTTTGCCTGGCCTTGTGTGCTTGCTTCCCCACTTCAAGCATATGGAGATGAACAGCATGCTTAGTAAGAAAGAGATTTCATAGATACATGAATACATATGTACACAAGGGAATTTTCATAGCCTGACCTCACCCTTTAGTGTCCATACCTAAAGTCGCACTTTTAACAGCCTGCATGACCTCACCCTTTAGTGTCCATACTGCCTGGAGTCGCACTTTTGACAGCCTACCATTTTACAGTTTGTCTCCTTGAAATATTGTTTACTCACAAACTGGCGTTATTGCTGGTAGTTATTTAGTGTAGTAAAACGGGTGGTCTAAGATACTGAGCATCAGGGAGAGCAGCTGTTTAGACAGAGACTGCCTGCTTGTGAAAACACCAGTGAAACAGTACAAGTAGACAGGCTTATTTTGCCTTTGTTTTATACTTACCTAGAGTAACACTTCTGTTGTGAGTTACTATAAAACCCTCCCAATTGCTGCACTATTTGCAGACAACAATTATTTGTTGTGAACATGCACATTGTCCGCATGCACCACCCGTTCAATTCTTGTTGCACAAGTGACTCTTTGTAACTAGAGTTTCCCAATAGCCATTATGCTGCTGACTGGCAGTTAGTTATTAGGTGGTAAGACAGACTGGGCTATTCAGTCATGATTTCTTTCTACTTGGGGTGTGGTTACGATGTAAAAAAAAAAAAAACTCCCGTACATATACATGTGTAAAGTTCCCAGGAGTTCTAAATGAGATAAGCTTGTCATTGTTTCCAAGAAAAACAAATCCTACATCATGCAATGATTGAAAAACAACAGGACATAACACAAGCAGCTATATCAACATGCACTAATAAACATACACTGCACACATGCTGTTGCTATGTAGCATGTTTAATTGCTGCGACTATATAGTATACAAATTGAGGCACAAGACACTACCAGCTTCATAGTGCAGGCAATCACAGACCCAAATTAGGCCTGGCAAAAGTAATCGGTATACAGTTTCCTCACACAGAATCTCGAATGTGAGTACATTATACGGCTTTGATTATGAACTAAGTGACCAAAGTCACTACAACAGGCCAGCTAGAATACTTCCTGTGTTGACTGAATATGTGCACAAATCTCCAGGAAACAGAGATTCGTTAAGTTTCATGTGTTAGCTCAACTTCAAACAGTGATCAAGAGTCGTGTTGACAGGGTTGGTCGGGGGTTTGCAGACACAACTGCACTTAATTGATGTTATAAAGATACAATGTTGTACAACAGGACACCTTCAGTTCAGGCACACCTAACTCCAAACTAATAATAAAGCAACTTGATAAGTACTCCTACAGATCCATTTGACAGAACTTACCATTCCTGAGAATATGCATCATGGCTTCTCTGTTGATATAAATACATCATAACATTGTGTGCATGCACATTGCGCCAATCCTGGTCCAACCCGTAAGGAAACATCGACTGGACCAGCATTTCAAGATGCATCCCAACCAAATGCTGTTGCTAGTCCTCACACTGTGCAGTGTGTGTGTTTGTGGAACATTTTCGTTATATATCAATCAACCCGAATTGGAAAACCCCACCATGACTGCCACTATTGCAGACCCTGAATCCAGTGGAGCTGGAGAGGTGCCAGGTGGAGATGGAAATTGTGAATGTGGGGATGGAAAATATACACTGAAAATTAAACCACTGAAAGTCCGCTACGACTCTATGCCCAGGAGACAAATTAAAGTGTACATCAAATACACGGCAACAATGGCAGAGTTTCATAATGTTAAATTAGAAAATCAGAACATACGGTCAAGGGGTCATGGGCATTAATTAGATTAATGCGGTTTGGTTTCGAGATGAATACACTTGGTGAAGCCACTACATTGCACAGCAAAAGGTGTAGGCGTTCCCTTAAAGAGGAAGACATCCCTGGGGCTTCCTTAAACGGGAGGGATCCAGGGTGTTTAAAAGTGCAAGAGCTCAAGCGGTGGCTACAATGTAGAGGAGCATCTGTGAGAGGCAAGAAGGCTGATCTTGTTCAAAGGTTGGTGTTTATATATGCTGTTCTTAGGCTGAAACAGATAAAGCAGTATCATTTTTTATTGTCACTATCTAGGGTGAGAAGCTACATCTTTTATGGGTGGGCAGACAACCTAATTGATCCAGATGGTGGTAGCAATAGAGTCACTCAAGACCAATCATTATCAACTGCTGGTGAACCAGGTGATGTGGTCTGGCCTGCTGATGGCTGGTGTGACATCAGGCAAGCTTGGAAGTCTCCTCAAGAGGTTCCTTGCTTCACAAATGGCCATATAGTGCAGTATTTTGTTACCCGCACTGTCCATGATGGCTTACCTGCATCTGATTTCAAGTCTATAAACCAATCAGCCCTTTATTTGTATCGCTGTGGGCATGTTCAAAACATTGAGGTATGCACTAGTGCAAGGGTATGGATTCGCAGCATATGCTTACCAGAAATGAAGAAGGATGAGGTGTACAAACTTTTTGTGTCACTTGACAATTTCAGTTTTGATATACTTACTGCTGTCTGTGGGTGTCCAGCTGGCAAGGGCCCAACTGCTAGTTGCAAGCATGTTGCTGCACTGTGTTATGCAGTAATGCTGTTCTGTGAGTGTGGTCAGCTTCCTCACTTCCTCACTTGTACTGAGAAACTTCAGGAATGGAACCAACCAAGGCCAAAAAAGCTGCAGCACATCCCTGTAACAGACATGGAGGCTCGACGACGTGAGCTAGTTCAAGGTAAATGCTTCGCACCTCGTCCTGTTCCTGGATTATATGACCCTCGCCCACCACATCTCCGAAGTGCTGACCCCGAAGCAATAGAACAACTGAGAATGGATATTTTGGGAATGGACAAGCCGTGTGTTCTACTGCAGCTGCTTACTCCATCTGTTGACAAGATTGAGCATGACCACACGTATGCCCAACAGACATTGGCATCAGAAACTTCTACTGATCTGAGTACTCCACCTACCACAATTTTTCCTACAGCAGAGGAGCTTGAGGTAATGTGCCAAGAAACTAGAAAAACATTCAATGTGTCGTCCGCCGAAAGAAAGAACATAGAAATGAGGACAAGGGGGCAGTTCAACTCATCTGAGTGGTTTGTCGTCCGTGCAAGGAGGATATCAGGATCGAAGTGTGGAAAAATTTTGCTACAGAAGAAGAAGACACCAGCTTTGCTAAAGAGTGTGCTCTACAGGCAGGAGATGAAGAGTGTTCCTAAACCTATTTTATGGGGCAGGATGAAAGAGAAGGAAGCTTTGTCTGAATATGTTCACTTCATGAACTCTCAAGGACACAATCTCAAAGTTGAGCCTTGTGGTTTCATTATCCATCCAGACAAGGGATGGCTAGGTGCATCTCCTGATGCCCTTGTCACTGACATTTCATGTACACAACAGAAGGGTATTGCAGAAGTTAAGTGTCCATTCTCAAAGCGAGACATCACTCCTCAGGATGCATGCAAGGACACAAACTTCTACTGTTCTTTAGTTGATGGCAGGCTTCATTTGAATAGGACCCATCCATACTACCACCAAGTTCAGCTACAACTGTACGTTGGCACTGATTTATATTCATGGTGTGACTTTTGTGTTTTCACAACTAAGGGTATCCTTGTCAAGAGGATATTTCTTGATCTCATGTGGTGCACAACATATGTCCCTCAACTCGAGGAGTATTTTAGCTACCACATGCTTCCGGAAATTGTGTATCCCCAGTATAAGCCATCACACATTCTGTAATGTTGAACTTGATGATAAAGTTTTAATATGATTACACTATATATAAATTTATGTACAAAGAGGTGGCCAAAAGTTAGTCAACACAGCACACACAAAAAACATTTCTTCTGCTATATTATTTAGAGAGGCAGGTAAGGTTCTGTCAAATATGTGGTAATTTTTTATCCTTTCCATTGCACGTTCAACATGTATTCTGAGGGAAGCAATACGCCTGGTTTCAATGAGTTCATTCTCTTCAAGCTGAGATTTTCCCTTTAGAAATGGTGGAATATTCAATCTTACTCCTAAGGGTGTCAGATCGTCTTGTATATTAAACCCCCGATCAGCCATAATAGAATCCCCAGGATCCAATAGCTGGAGAAAGCCACTCTGCCGTGTTAGTTCCCGATCTGAAATAGAACCAGGAAAGAGTCTGGACACAAACGTAATTGCTCCACCTGGGGAAATCCCAACAAGACCTTTGTAAGTATTGTGATTCTTGTAGCTGGAGAATGTTCGTTGTTGTATTTCAGGCACAGAAGGTTTCTCAACAAAAATTTCAGTTGCATCTATGATGGCTCGTGTTGTTGGGTAAAGGTCACGGAAGCTCTTTGGCATTGACTACTTGACCTTATCCCTTGCTGGCCACAATGGAATCTCATGCAATTTCAAGTAGAGAAAGTTGATCCATGTTATGCATATTCGAGACACACTTGAAGTAGAAATTCCAAAGCGGTCAGCAAGATCTTTTTCAAATAGGCCCAGCCTGAGTCGCACCAGAACCAGAAAGAATTCCTCTAACGGTGGTAATGACCGATTTCGTCCCATTTTCTTGCCATGCAGTTCAGTCCTGCTGTTTCCCCAGTAAACTAGTGAATGAACTCCAGGACCTAAGAACCTAAAACATGCCATTAATGCTTTGTAACTTGGAAACCCGGTATAGAAGGTCACTTTTTGAACATCAGAAGCAATGCTAGCAAGTCTGAACCTTGACATTTCAAGATTTTGCTCTAAAACAGTTAGTTGTTGCTTCAAAGTGCATACAGTCTGCCTGAGTGACTTATTTTCATCCATTATTTCCTCTCCTGTGAGGTCCGTATTCATGTCAGAATCAACAGTTGCAAGAGTGTTGGACTCACCACTCTGTTTACATGTAGGTGACCCAGATGCTCCCTCAAGTCTGTGAGGGCGCTTTCTGGGTGACTTCCTCTTCGATGGAGGCAGAACTGCTGTAGCCAACTTGGGAAGTTTAAGAGTTGGTACCTCATCTCTCATCAAGATTCTCCCCTTAGACTTGATGAAGTGTTCACTGCACACTCTAGAATGTACTGTTTTAGGAAGGTTTTTCCTTCCTATTTTGTGTTCCCAAATCTTCAGAAGTTTTCTGTTCTTTAGTGGTAGACAGTGGTAGGATAAATGAGTTTCTCTGTCAGATCTATTTGAGCACCCTGAAACAACACATACATGAACCATTGTATAAACTAACTCTGCATCCACTTTCACTAACACAGCACGCCGCCTTCAGTTGTGATAGACAGTATTCAAGTTGACACAACAGCACTTGAACAGACAAGACTACGCGCATTAATCTAATTAATGCCCATGACCCCTTGACCGTATGTTCTGATCTTCTAATTTAACATTATGAAACTTTGCCATTGAGTGTGGTGGGGAAGTGACAAAGACAAGTGACACGATCACTATCACTACCAATGGAAATGATCACAGCTTCCCAGCAAATACAGAGATATTGGATTTCGGTGAATCATGTTGGAAAGAGGTCAAAGTCCAGGTGTTCCAACAAAAAGGTGATAAACCAGATAAGAATGATGAGCGCCTATCAGGTGCAAATGTGACATCTGATATTAAGCGATGCGTGTAACTATATTCAACTATGACAATGATATAATATAGATTTTACTCACATTACAACCTCTTTAGTTCATACATGTATATAGCATGACATGTAAAGTTGATAACGAGTTCCACGACATAATGATACACATGTGATTATGGATATGCACAATATCACTGTACTACACACAATTATACATACAGTGTGAGATGATACAAAAGCAGCATGGTCTGCACTTTAACGAATTAACATCATTGAACTGGCTGTTCCTCAAATAGAAACCTACATATCTACATGTACATGTCCATACATGTGCACCGGGAGATCTCCACATGCAAACATGTTTTGTTTATAGGGGATGTTTGTTTGCACATGTGGATCATCACAAGTGCTATGTACCGACCACCCCATAATGAACCTCTAGCTTCCTGGTTATGCAACCATACGTGCATAATATATATCCTGCATTGCTGAACAAAGTTGGCCCTTTGATCTTCATAGAAACAAAGGCTGAGTTGATGACTCATTGGGATGTTGAAACTTTGAATCTTGACTCTCAACACTTGAAGGTACATGAGCACTTTACTGCATGGCTTCCCTCTCAGATAATAAGCCGAGCAGTGCTGCGTGTGCACACAGAGGGTTGTAGCCTGAGCTGTACTTGCAGCATGTGTGCTAACCAACTCTTGCTTGTACTAGGAATCACTTGTGTGCGTGCACAGCACACATGCCCACCCTACGGACTCTCAAGCCAGTGGAGATACATTAAGTGGAGATATGCTAACTGAGCTAACATCAAGCAGAGAAGACATTATACCAACAGAACCTGTATCAAGTGGAGAGCCACCGACTAATGGGAGTAAAACGTGCTTGTTCTGATGGTGAGACAAAAGGGAAAGAGTGTAGACTGAAAATTACACCTACAGGAATCGTTAACCTACTAGAAAGTATTGCAAATAAGGAAAACAATAAAGTGTACTTAAGGATTAGGGATGCGGCTAATATGCTGGCATAGTTTCCGGAATAATCGGTAGCTCTGCGGAGCGAGCATAATCGGGAATAATCGGGAATAATCGGAAGGTAACATTGAGCGCGTAAGGTGCTTCCGCTGCGCGCGCATGGGTATGAACTGTTAGAGGTGTGCCTTTCTATTCATAAGGGATGTTTCATGTCTGACTCCTCCTTTGTGGTGAAGCTTGTTTTGACAAAGATCATGATAAAAGCAGCTAAGTAGCACTACGCTCTAAAGGGTGGATCAACAGCGCTAATTTTGTTAGTGTGAGCATCTTGGGGGCGCAGTTTTAACTAAATTCTATTAATTGATTAACTTGCTGCATGAGCATAATAGGGACACACCAAGAGCATAATCGGACATAGTTTGAAGCATTCTAGCATAGCATAATGGGTGAATTTTTGAGCATAATAGCCTCATCCCTATTAAGGATCACAGGAAAACACTGTGATGGAGAAGTGACCAAAAAAAGCAGTACTATCACTGTTGAGCGGATAGCTGCAGTTTGGAATAAAAATGCTTTGGATTTTTGAAAAAAGTGCTGAATTTCGTATGGAATTTTGTATTGTTCGAGGGAGAGAGAGAGAGTCACATTATCCAAACGTACCTGATCCACTGGATGTGCTGATGCCAGCACCAGACATCACAATGACATGGTACTGCAGCATCTTGCGATGTCCTCAATACTCAGTGTTGCCCTGCCTCTTCTTTTGCCTCCTGATTTCCCACGGGCGGTTTTAGAGTCTGTCTCTCAAAGGCCCTTCAAGGTAGCTTCATGTTTTGGTGGGATGTACACTGGTTTGTTAAGTTGAACGTGAATGGGAGAGCTTAGGATTCCAGTTTTCTGTGATTAGATTTAATGTAACATCAGAAGTGGATGTGGCGGTGGAACTGGAATAGTACAACAGTGAAACTTTGGAACTATCTTTTGTCTTTACATCAGATTAAATCTGTGATGTAGAATGGGAATCAAATTGTGTAGATTGGGAATCCAAATGTAAAGCAGAGGTATGAGTTTTGGAATTGACTGACAAAGAAGCTTGGTGAGAATTAGAGCTATCACCCATCCATGCCTCTTTCCTTCTGACTACCTTCCCACAAGTTGTAGGAGTTGAAGAAGATGCCTTGGAGGAAGGTATCTTTGAGCAGACTGGGTTTGGAGAAGTGGAATCAATTTGTGCAAGTTTAGATGATGGAGTGGAGACACATTCCCAGTTTTGGGACCAATACTGGAATTGGACCCACCTGTCTTGCAAGAGCCTTTCTTCTTTGATCTTGAAGGGTGCTTGGAATTAGAACCGGATCTGGAAGTTTTGGAATGAGAACTAGACACACTGCTAACAGACAATCTGGAGCTCTTTGATCTGATAGAAGCGGCTGATGTTGAACTTTTATGATGCTTTGGTTTAGGCTTTTTTCTTGCAGAGCTATTGATTTTTCTCAGAACAGGGTGTTCTTTGCCATACGTTTCAATGTGTTAACAGGGAAGTACTAGGCAAGGCGAGCGCATGTATGCATAGCCAAGCGAGTGCACGCATGTGCAAGAATCGTAGCCAGGCAACGGGCACGTCTGCAGCTGCTAGTGTCTGGCAAAAGGACATTTTCTCCCTCCCACCCACCTCTATAGCTAGAATCTACTATAGAATATTATGTAGGTTTCCAGTTGTAAAGATACTACACTATACAAGACACTAGCAGCTGCAGACGCGCCCGTCGCCTGGCTACGATTCTTGCACATAGTGCACTCGCCTGGCTACAATATGTACATATGTGCAAGAATTGTAGCCAGGTGAGTGCACGTATGTGCAAGAATCGTAGCCAGGCGACGGGCGTGTCTGCAGCTGCTAGTGTCTGGCATAAGGAAATTTAGGTTTCCAGTAATAATTTGTTGTAAAGATACTACACTATACAAGGATTCTCCAACTGAAAGTGGGCTAGAAACTAGTTTGTGTGGCGTTACATTTGTCTGAAGCACTTCATCTTTACAAAGACAGAAACGGAAGTGAGTGGGAGTAATTATTCATTACTTCAATTTCTTGGGAACGGCTAGAACAGCGTCTATTGTGAGCCCTAACCTCGTTCTCAGGCCTGTTCGAAAAATCGGAGAAAGGGGGCTGATATCTACTGTTTGTGCATGCGCTTAATTTCCTGACATTCTGGGATTCCAGATAATACCGTGTTCCCTCTGTGTACCGTGACATCAGTACATGTATTTTGCTGTATATTTAATCGTACACTGCTGACAATGGCTATTGGTGTGCTACACCTGGGTTCTGCCGCGTTGTATGCCTTCCTGCGACTTCGAGGCAAAGTGACGGTGCTAAAATTTGAAAAGAAAGCATCTATGAAGCATTTATCCTGGCTTCTTATGGGTTTTGGCCAGTCAAAATTTTGTTACGAAGTTGTAGCTTACATTTGTAGTATGAAGATTGTTGGTCGACACAACACAGTTCAAGTGATAAGCCTGGGTTTAGAAGGCCTGGGCAAAGGGCTAAGAGAGCAGCGCTCACGTCTTTGGCGATATAATATAAAAGCCGATATATAAACATCATAGTTCATAACCACATGTCATTGGCCGTCATTTGACACACCCCTGCACAATTTCATGTGAGCTTTACACGACATGCGCAAACAGTGGATACCAGGCCCTTTTCTCCGATTTTTCGAACTGTCCTGGGAACGAGGCTACTGTGAGCCCATGGTGAGACAATCTTCGCTCATTTTAAACACAAAATATGCACTTGACACGGCCAAATTGACAAGTAGCAGCACAAACAAAACTAAACTACACAAGGCAATGCAATAATGAAGCAGTAGGTGGCAGGTGTATCCAAGTTAGTGATAAAGACATGTATGTAGGCATACTGCAGATCTAGAGTAAGTTAGTAATCCTCAGACGACAGGTATAACTGGACACTCAAACGCGGAGAGAAAATGAGTAAACACTCGGCGATACCGCAAGACTGTAGTGGAGGTACGCAGTACCTGGTGTACCAAAAATGACACCCGCGCATTGTTTCCTGTTGACACTAGAAGCGATGAAATGTCAGTCCGAAAAAAACAATCCTCGGATTACTTTTAGATATTGTTGTCTGCGCCTTCTCTGAAGCTGCTTTTGGAGAGATTTTAGCATTGATACGATGCCCCAAGACCTCCCCAATTCACAAAATGTTTTCATTGCAGTAGCTACTTTGAGCACACGAGGGCGTGGCTGAACATGGACCAGGGTCATCCCATCGATAATCGTGAACGGTGAAATTTGATGTTTCTTTCGATCTGCCTCCAAACAAGTTGAAGTCTCCACAATATTAGCATCAGTAGAATCTACAGGCTCTTGGCTACATGCTGGTACTTGTCCGGTGTTTGTGCATCAAGTAGTACTTGAGATATACTTGCACTTAGTTGATGTTGTGCAGTATAAATAGGTGAGCTTGAAAGATATCTCGAGAACTACTTGACACACGAACACCGAACAAGTACCAGCATGTAGGAGGGATATCACTCAGAATATACAGCCTCATTCTGGCACATTGACAAATGCCAAGAGATGTCTATCCCAGAACTGCAGCATGTACCACTCTGCTGCAGTTCTGGATGTGGGGGTTGTGGCTATGTAAGACAAGGTCCCCTGAGGTCGCAGACATAGGAGATGGACAGATGGACAGAGCCAACATTTTTCAATGACCTCACTGCACATGCAAGCACATGGTATAATAACCAACTTACCTTGCCAGTCTGGTAGGCTATGAGATCCACCACATCTGAGCTTGTACTTCTGCATCTTACTACTTGTGCATACACCAGCCCCTGAGGGTGCTACATTGGAGGAGGATGCAAGGGGACAGAGAGGGAAGGAGGGTGAGGGAATTTGAAGGGAGGAAACAAGAAGAAAAAAGAAGAGGGAACAAGAGGTGATCAGGGCAGGTGGGACTAAAATGTGGTCTGACCACTGTGTTCATTACAATAACATTGAATGAGGAGGCACTCTGTACCATGCAACTAGCACTACTTCCTGCCTAAACTGCTAGTGCACAACTATAACATTATTAAGTCCCACCCAATTTCACTAGGCCATATGAAGCTCCACCCACTTCTATGATGGGTTGTAGGTCACAAGAAGCCATTGTTGCAGGAACATAAGGAGGAAAGATAAAAGGGAAACGAAGCATAAATACGGTCTGCTTATGGTAACAGGAGTCGGGATCCAAAGTGGTGTGTAAATTAGAATTTCGGGTAGCTCCAACTTAACACATGCCCACTCAAGAAACATCTGGTGTACAAGCCTGATTTCTTGGGCCTATTCCTAAAATGTGGTAAGGATCAATGAGGTTGCATGATCATCAATTACATCAAATGTAGAACATTATGGGGTGAGTCTAAGTGAGAAATGCAGAACATTATGGGGTGAGTCTAAGTGAGAAATGCAGAACATTATGGGGTGAGTCTAAGTGAGAAATGCAGAACATTATGGGGTGAGTCTAAGTGAGAAATGCAGAACATTATGGGGTGAGTCTAAGTGAGAAATGCAGAACATTATGGGGTGAGTCTAAGTGAGAAATGCAGAACATTATGGGGTGAGTCTAAGTGAGAAATGCAGAACATTATGGGGTGAGTCTAAGTGAGAAATGCAGAACATTATGGGGTGAGTCTAAGTGAGAAATGCAGAACATTATGGGGTGAGTCTAAGTGAGAAATGCAGAACATTATGGGGTGAGTCTAAGTGAGAAATGCAGAACATTATGGGGTGAGTCTAAGTGAGAAATGCAGAACATTATGGGGTGAGTCTAAGTGAGAAATGCAGAACATTATGGGGTGAGTCTAAGTGAGAAATGCAGAACATTATGGGGTGAGTCTAAGTGAGAAATGCAGAACATTATGGGGTGAGTCTAAGTGAGAAATGCAGAACATTATGGGGTGAGTCTAAGTGAGAAATGTAGAACATTATGGGGTGAGTCTAAGTGAGAAATGCAGAACATTATGGGGTGAGTCTAAGTGAGAAATGCAGAACATTATGGGGTGAGTCTAAGTGAGAAATGCAGAACATTATGGGGTGAGTCTAAGTGAGAAATGCAGAACATTATGGGGTGAGTTTAAGTGAGAAATGCAGAACAGATTACTTCTACCCACTTTTCTTCATCTAGCATGTATAACACGTGACGATCAATCACTACGTAAGATCTTCGAACGAAAGACAGCTGCACGAAGAACAGCTGCACGAAGAGACGGTGCTTTCGAGGAGTCTCTACCGACTTTTGAATAAGGCCAGCCACCTGACTGCATTCTGTGCATGAGATAGCAGTCCCCATCTCCCGGTCACCCCAGCGCAGCTGATGAGGCCTGGTATTGGCCGAAACGCGTCCTGCGCAGTGGGTGACTTTGCATAACATCTAGGCCTGTTTTATAAGGGAGATGTGGTTCGTTGATTGTTCATGCACATGTGTTCTGCCATGTACATATGTTAATACAGACATATAGAGATGACCACCATACAACTCATTAGTGTGAAGCTCACTTAAAGACTTGTCCCAATTACATACAATGTAGCACTTCCCTAGCCTCGTTCCCAGGCTCTCCCCGTGTGCGAATGAAAAATCGAAAGGAAAGGGGAGAGCCCGGTAAAATCTATCACGTGAAAAACGTCATAGGTAGAGAGAACTTAATTACAAGTGGGCGAACGAATGAACTCGCCCATGCTTTATGGACTGAATATACGCGAAAGCTTTATGGCTGACAGAATGGGACTAGGCAGCACTATGCTACGAATCACAATGTATATAGGCCTAGATCTGGTCGTGGGACTAGTGTGCCTGAGTAGACATGAAAATTTCGCTGCTGTAAGGGAAGTGCTAGCCTCGTTCCCAGGCCCCGCCCAGCTTTCTGTCACTTGCAGTACGGAAAGGTGGTAGAGGGCCTGGAATAATTTATCACGTGAGTGACGTAGGGGGTAGAGAGAAGGTAGAGAGGACTTAATTGAGCGTAGGCGTATCGTCGATGTGCCCATGCACATAATTGCATATCGATCGGTAATCGACAGAGAATACTTGAGCAAAGCCTAGGACAGGGCCGCCTTGGCGTTTAGCACCTTGAAAGCCATTCTCCGGGATGTACAGTGGTCAGTTTGCCAAGGTAAGCGAGTAAGTTAGCGTGATTTTCGAATGTACGGGTCTGTGTACGCTCACCATAGCTTGCCGTACTGCCAGGTAATGTCAACATTGTGCACCAGATTATTTTCCTAATGGAGAGGGTGAGGTCTGGGAATGAGACTAGGGCCGAGTCTGGTACATGATCTCCCATATAAGCATGACATAACTGACAAATGTTTTCATAAGTTGTTTAACCAACTACACATTCAATGCTTGGTGCGTATGACAGTCATTCCTGTTAGCTAGAAACGTGTACTACGTTACCTATCGCTGCCATTATAGTCTGAGTGTGCTCACACACAATTAGGCATCGATCTACCACATTTCTACCACTGACATTACTCACACATTGTTCACATGAGATTATGTACTAGTTTCTCCCACTTGTCAGTGTTGCAAGTGATAGTGGTGAACTGGGAACAAGGCTAGGAATAAAACCAGTACAACCACCATGAGTACATGATCAGTGCAAACAGATTATAGGCATCTGGTGTAGATGAGCAGCTTATACCGTAGTCTCGCAAAAGAGCACCCACCCTCGAAAGAGTACCCACCCTCGAAAGAGCGCCCACCCTCGAAAGAGTACAGCCTGCACGGCGAGCTACACCATGCTCACGGTGACATGGTGCCCGTTTGGAGTGTTGTGTGCCATCAGAACTTGACATTGAAGCTGCTGGCAACTCCGCTGTACGTAACTGCATGTTCGTCCACTTGTTTGCTTCAAGAGCATCGAGTCGCTGTAAACATGACATGGGCGCTCTTTTTGGTTAAATGCGGAAGCACTTGAGAAAGAGTGCTCACCCTCCTCCTTGGCAGACTTGTAAGGTGCTACGCCCATGGGTGCTCTTTCGCAAAACTACAGTAATAGTGTAAGGGCTGGCCAATAAGTGTTGTTATTATACACTGTTGCATCATTCTACAAACCTATTGGTCAGGTCCTGTGAAATAAATCGCACTTAAACATGAGTTTTACAAGCAATATTCCACAGTTGAACATGACTTCTATATACAAGTTGACAACAACTATAAAAGTTGTTGTGTAGTAACCGTTATTGCCATAGTCAAGCTAGAAGACAGCTACAGCAAATATTGGGTGGAGCGGAAGGAGGTGTTTGCCTTGTAACGTGTCGCTTTGCTGTTAGCATGCTATCGACAGAGCGTAGATTTGAACGAAGGCGTTCCGAAAGCGGCGTCATTGTTCAAGCGCTATCTAAATATTGACCTGGTGTTGTTGTTCAAGAGTGAAGGTGCTAACCAGTCCTGAACATTTGCTCGCAAACATGTTGCAAGATCCATTGTAAAGCAGCAAGCCATGCCACATACTTCTTGGAACAAATGGTGAGTGATTCATAACTCCTATCTGATGCTTCAGGACTTCCTATATGGGCAGGTTGATGTGCCAAAATTTAGTCCCGCGACTGCCAGATCTGTTCATATGTTGTGTAACTTTCACAGAGTTCAGTTCCTTTCACCTTTCTCTGTTACTAAATTTGTGAGCTTAGTGTGAACTTGTCCCGAACTGTAAAGTGTTGCTATGTTCCATGTTACAAGTCACTTCATATGTTTCATATGGGAATGCACACAACCATGGATGGTCCTGTACCAGTTGGTTTTACCCCATACAGACCGTCAACTCTATGGGAATGCACACAACCATGGATGGTCCGTACCATTTGGTTGTACAGACCGTCAACTCTAACATATTCTTCGAAAGGTTTGAGATTACAATTAGCCTATTTCTGTTGGAGCTTAAAACTGAACTCAGCAAGTGCACTTGCAGTCGTGCACCCTGAACAGACTCATGATCCATGTCCACCAATTGCTTGCAATAGCAAGGGTTCTCTCAGCCAGGAAACATTCATTCAGATTCCAAACGGCCTTCAGTTCTACAAGGTGAGAGTAACTTCTCTAAGTTCATAAACGAGAGAATTGTCCAACCTGGTCCTGGTGCAATCAAGGCCTGGTCCTGGTGCCAATCAATGCCTGGTCCTGGTGCCAATCAATGCCTGGTCCTGGTGCCAATCAATGCCTGGTCCTGGTGCCAATCAAGGCCTTCTAGCTACAGCCAAGCCCATGCAGCAGCAGCCATATGTGCATGTCACACTTCAAGTGATCCCACCCACCTCTCTCTTTCCACCTTTCTTGTGACCCCACCCTCTCAGGAGGAAAAGGAGTCTGGTGATCAATGAGCATTTTCTTGGTTGTGCTCATCCAGCAGTCTTGATTCTCAACAAGCCAATGAAATAGCGCAACATCATAAAGATGTGTTCAAAAATCAAGATTGCTGACTTGGCACAACCAAGGAAGTGCTCAACAGCCACCAGACCATTTTCCTTGTGAGGGTGAAGCCTCGGGATGAGACTACCTTTCTTGTTGATGCAAAAGTGCAGAGTGCATTGCACAATCTGCCATAACTAAAAGTGCATTATACTTGTAGGCTTCAATGTATATGAAGATATCGACCAACAAGTTCATACCAGGTTTAATTTTAACATAATTAGAGTACTGCAGTGCAAAGATAATTCTTGAATTTTCACCCTCGCAATCTTGATGAAAGTGATGTCACTATACTGGTAGATTGTTCCATTGTTCTGGACTTGCCCTTTTGGTGATACATAGCTATAATCCTGTCCCCTCAGTCAAAAATCAGAGCAACAAAGCATTCACACATTATTGGCTAGTCTCCCGCACAACATACGCAATGTTGATTTATCCAGCATTCTCCCCCAATGGGGAAGTACCATGACGCAATAACAGAATTTATGATCGATCAAGCCTGTTGGGGAGTACGAAAGCAAAACAGAGAAATGGCTACAGAGAACTCATGTGAGAACTCTAGTTATTGTAGTTCTGACAATT
This sequence comes from Agelas oroides, assembly GCA_949130485.1. NCBI lineage: Eukaryota > Metazoa > Porifera > Demospongiae > Agelasida > Agelasidae > Agelas > Agelas oroides. The sequence goes on along the minus strand of CASBWJ010000030.1, from coordinate 10,118 downwards.
TGTGATAGCTAGTTTTTCCTACTAAACAAATACGTAGCTTGGTTATTACATATGAGCGTACATATACCAACAGTTGCCGTATAAAGACTGTACTAACGGACTACCTGAGCAGACAGTAGTCCTCACTACACTCAGGCACTGTGCATGTACAGTCAGCCCCTAAACTGCCTGTAGGAGACTCCACAGGGGATAAGAATTATGATATTATATCACTTTTGTTTGTCTGCCTCTGCATGCTTCCACAGGACTCTGATTTCTCGATTAGCTTGAACAATGAGCTGAAAGAAATTTTGCCTCATTCCCAGCTCCCTGTCACTAGCCGTACAGAAAAGTGGGAGAGGGATTGGTACATTTTATCACGAGTATGATGTCATTGGAGAATAACAAAAACATTTCTGAACAAAAAGGCAGCATTTTGGTTGTTGAATGACAATCACTTCCTGATAGCTAGGTATGTGTGGTAAGTTGACTGGTACGTCGTACCTTTGCTCCTTTTGCTGTTCTAAGCACCAGCGCACCCATGTTCAACTAGACCTTTTCTACCATCTTTCTACCCTGACATCACTATCATGATAAAATGTACTAGGCCCTCTCCCACGTTTCCATACTACAGGCAACGGGAAGCTGAGCAAGGTCCTGGGAACGCAGCTATGTAGATGGCTAGAAAGCTGTATTTTTGTAGTTTTACTTTGCAAAATTACCAGCCACATGGTAAACAATATTATAGCTGCTAGTTACTGTAGTCTTGTGTCTGCTCTTGCTGTAGGCTAGTGGTAAGAGTTCTGAATAGGGTTTAGCTTTTAATTTAATGTTTCTTGTGGATTGGTTTTCTCTTTAATTCCATGTGCAACTTTATCCTCCTGTCTCTCACAGTGACTAACAACCAGAGGTGCTGGAAACCTCTGACAGGGTATTTCAGTCGTTTACGCAAAAGACAACGGAAGTGGGGAGGTGAGGATGGAGGGGGGGGGGGGTGGATTCTATTTATGGTGACAACAATTCTAACATGAAATAACATTTTTCCACAATCTACTGGCACTACTACAAGAACCCTTTTATGAATACTGTGAGTTGGATCATGCCTTAATCATAACATAGTATTCATAGTATTTATTGGGGTCTGGTGGGGTGAGCCCCAATTATGCATTGTGCAATCATTACTGTGAAGCTGTTAGTGAAGATCAGATATTGTACAGTTTGGGCATATCGTATGGGTATGAGAGTTAGTCCGGGAACAAAGACCAAAGATGACAACAGTAGAGAAGATTGGGAGGTCGTACTTTACATTGACACCTTCTGAGTGTGATTGTAAGGCCATGGTAATCAAATTTCCAGTTTCTCAGACCCACCCGCATCTAGCTTTCGTTTGCAGTAAAAAATTTTTTTCCAGAGGTAATGTCTACGTTTTGCAGTACTTCTCTCCAGTTACAAGCATGTGATCAACACAAAATAAGACGTCAAAATCTCTCAACATACTATCTGCAGAGAAAAATAGGTACTATACCCTGGTGGGCAGGGTTTCGATCACCGATTGTTCGAGCTACAAGCATCAGACAAGGATGTGAGTGAGAGTTTGAGATTTTACACCAGGTAACCACACATACAGCACGTACCACGATTCTACAGCAAATAACTAGCAGTGTTTATTGATGAACAGCCCAACAATAGAACGATTGCCGCTCGTGGTGTTTTTAATAATATTCCACGGACAATTTTTCAAAATAGCCACCCACCGACATGGTTGAAAATCCAAAAATTGTCCAAGAAACCGGAATTTTTATTACCTTGGCCTAAAGGCAGCTCTTACCAGAAGTACATGCTCACACATGAAGCTACGTAACGGGAAGTTCTGATCATTGGTACGGCGCTTAGAACATGGCGATGAGATCGAAATGTCTGACGGAATAATCATCGATTTCTACACGGGACTGTCACATATACCGTTGACTATGGCTACTGCTGTTTTGTACACTTTTTTTTGCTGGTTGCCTACAGGCTTTCATAATTTTCAGTTATGACACCTACGAAGTTGTCCCAAGTTGACAGCAACAAACACTGGGATCAGAAGACCTGGGAAAAAGCTGTCTTGGGTGATACCAATATAAGCAAGTATAGATGACCACATTATATAGATTGTCCTTTGATACATGCTTGCACAATTCCATAGTCGAATGTACAAACAGTAGAAAATGGCCCTTTTCACATTTTTGTAGAATGGGCCTGGGTAAGAGTGCATGATATCATTTTTTATTGCGGAGGGAGGAGGAAGAGCGTGTAACTTCCTATTCTGGCCGTGGTGAAAGCAGAATCTTTCACATGTACTATAAATAGCACATCCGGTCGAGTTTTAGCTCATGTGCAGGTGAAGCGTGAGTAATATTACGTAGCTGCAAAACAATTGAGTTAGAGGCTTATCGGTTGGATAAGGACCACACATTATCCAAGGAGAAGCTCAGAGAGTTTGACTGAAAGGCTATGCAGCCCTCTTCGACTGTCAGACATGGATAGCATCGTAACACCTGTATAAAATTGAATGGAATGTAATTAACTTCAAATGCAGATCAATAAATTAGCTTCACATGATATCAACTTTTTACAGAGGACATTTACCTGCCACATGTCCCGTCTTTAGCTTTGCTTGTTGATAACAAGGCCTAGCTCCAGAACAGTATTGAAGCCTGAAGACCGCATAGTTAGCATTCTGCTTATAGGCATTGAGAGTGGCTAATAAGTCGTTTGCACAATCGAGGGATCGACAACCACTCAGGCTTCTATCACTCACTATGCTCCGCCCCTTGAGGGATTCAAGACCATCTCAATCACATTAGCAGGGGAAGCTCCAACCTAACCACAGACAGGATACAAAGCTTGTACATGTACCTTGTGCCATGATAACGCTTAGCCATATATGTAACATCAATTGGTGTCTATCACACTTGGTGATTAGCCTCGTTTCCAGGCACTCAAAAAATGGGAGGGAGCACCTGGTACACACTGTTTGCGCATGTGCAGCTCCCCAGGTTTTTCTGGGGAACTTGAAAACTACTGTATACGTCTCCGTGTTGCACGATCGTATATCATTGGATCACTAGAGTCATCACACGTAATGGCGGTGAGTTCCGGGAAAGAACTTGCATTCAACCAAGCCGTATTGCACGCCCTCGGTAAGGTTGGAAAGCCAGGAATGGTGCTGAAGGACGAACAAACACTGGATACGCTGGCATACGCCGGCAGCCCATCGTCTTTCATCACTGTAACAGAAATATCCGTCCAGGCAACTTGGGAGATCTTCCAGCTCACCTTGAATAGTGAACAACCTGCTAGCATGTCTTGCATCCACTTTGGAAAGGCAGAAACAGCACAGCAAAGTTGTCGCCATCGCACATCGCTGACTATATGTTCTACACTCGTGCCAGTTGTATATTTACCGAATATTTCTCCGTGTTACTGTCTGCAAGCTCAGCTTATGTGTCATGATAAATTTTACTGAAAGTATTAGGGAATTCTTCGCGCATGCGCAAACAGTGTGTACCAGGCGCTCCCTCCGATTTTTCGAGCGCCTGGGAACGAGGCTAACTTGGTGATGTTTGTATATGACGCCAATTGGCGTCTATCGCGGTTAGCACACAAACATCGGACATGTACCAGCATGTAGCCAAGAAAATGTAGATTCTAATATTGTGGGGATGTAATACAGCCTTGTTCCTTTGACTTTCTTAAGCGTGAATTTGGAAAATTAAGTGTCGGTGGTGAAGTGCTCATTTCAATGGCAGTGGTTCAACATAGTAATGGCTATACTATGATCAGGTGCCTTGGTCATGTGGTTTCCGTGTATTGTAACTGTTTACCAGCTGCAATTTGTGCTTGTTACTGAGATACAAAAACAGCACTTTCTTTACAGTTGAAAAACTTTCTGCACTTTACATGAAACTTCATCAACTAACCACTTTATAAATGATGGTTGATGAACACTCCACCATTAGAGAGCTTCTAACAACCCTGTAAGAGTGCTTACTGTTGAACTCACCAGTTTAACACAGCCTTCAGCTTCACGTGTAGCAACATGCAGCCACTTCACCTTTATCCAGAATAGTTCATTCTTAGCTCTGCAATTTATACAGTCAATACAGAAAACATCAAGACAAAATCGTAAATCTTCATGTCCCCATACATACAGCTGTTTTGGTATCATCAGTGAAAAGCAGCACAGAGCTACATGATCAAGTGAGAAAGGGCTGGGACACACTGCAACCAATGACCTGTCTCTAAGGAAACAGTGAGGTCACTCATGTCTACTGCTGGCATCACAAGTCAGAGACAGTCAGTGAGATCCCTAGTAATGCTGACAATTCACAGACATCCTGGGATTGTCACCATAACCCCCAGCCTATAAACCGTTAGAGATTCCACGAATGTCAGTGTAACTCTGACAATCCACGGACATCCAGGGACCGTCAGTTTAAACATACACTGAGCTATCACCCTGTCAGGGATTCCATGAATGTCAGTGTAACTCTGACAATCCACGGACATCCAGGGATCGTCAGTTTAAACATACACCGAGCTATCACCCTGTCAGGGATTCCACGAATGTCAGTGTAACTCTGACAATCCACGGACATCCAGGGATGGTCAGTTTAAACATACACTGAGCTATCACCCTGTCAGGGATTCCACGAATGTCAGTGTAACTCTGACAATCCACAGACATCCAGGGATTGTCAGTTTAAGCATACACCGAGCTATCACCCTGTCAGGGATTCCATGAACATCAGTGTAACTCTGACAATCCATGGACATCCAGGGACCGTCAGTTTAAACATACACCGAGCTATCACCCTGTCAGGGATTCCATGAACGTCAGTGTAACTCTGACAATCCACGGACATCCAGGGACCGTCAGTTTAAACATACACCGAGCTATCACCCTGTCAGGGATTCCATGAATGTCAGTGTAACTCTGACAATCCACGGACATCCAGGGACCGTCAGTTTAAACATACACCAAGCTATCACCCTGTCAGGGATTCCATGAATGTCAGTGTAACTCTGACAATCCATGGACATCCAGGGATCGTCAGTTTAAACATACACTGAGCTATCACCTGTCAGGGATTCCACGAATGTCAGTGTAACTCTGACAATCCACGGACATCCAGGGACTGTCAGTTTAAACATACACTGAGCTATCACCCTGTCAGGGATTCCACGAATGTCAGTGTAACTCTGACAATCCACAGACATCCAGGGATTGTCAGTTTAAGCATACACCGAGCTATCACCCTGTCAGGGATTCCATGAACGTCAGTGTAACTCTGACAATCCACGGACATCCAGGGACCGTCAGTTTAAACATACACCGAGCTATCACCCTGTCAGGGATTCCATGAACGTCAGTGTAACTCTGGACATCTAAGGATGAGCTGGTTATGTCAGAGGTTCCATACATCAACCGGCTTTCATATAGGATGTGAGCATGCTTAATTTAGAGACTACGAGGTTGCTCTAAAATTTACCACCATAAGCAAATATTAAGTTACATGGTGTCAGCAAACATAGTTGTGGAAATCGTAGAGATTCTAGCACTGCTGCAAGAAGTTGGAAGAATTTGATTATGAGGATATAATAAAAAGATAATGATATGATATAATATGGGGATATGATATAGGTTGTGGAAGTGACAGATTTTGAAATGAGATATTAGTACTGCTACAAGAACTTAAGAGAGTTTGATTATGAGGATATAAGATAGTAATCATATGAGATAATACGGGGATATATGTGAAAAGTTGACAGCAACTAATCAAAAGTACTGCAACGTGACATGGAAGTGGCTAGGGTTCGGTTTCATCATGGGCCAAAGCCAAAGCCATTTGTTGGGTCAAGTTGCATCTGGGAGATTTGCGCATTTCCCCTTGAACCTCTGCCGCCACTCTCTTCTTTGCCAGCCTTTCCCTCTTGATTGATTCCCTTTAAAGTAATAGTAATAGTAATAGTGGCTATAGTATTATGTTACTCAGGTAAAGCCTCTCGGTACTCAGCCAGGGAAACACCAAACAGGAGCAGAGTGCCACAAAACTCCAGCCATGGTTGACTCCTGACAGTACGCGCCTACACTAGACATCCCTCTAAACATAACATGAACTTAAGAATGTATACAGGTGACATAACCTCATGCAGATCTTCTGCTATATAATGTAAATTTGTAGGTGGACACAGAAGTCTGTGAACAGACCTTCTCACGGCTCTCCCGGTATGCCAGGATCACCAGGCATATGAACAAAGACCATTTCCTGTTTTACATTTCTGATTTACACAACAGAAGGATTCTTAATCACACCACATAGTCTTGCTTATTTAGTTATGCATAATTCCAAATGAAAAGATTTTTTGGTTACGTGTATGATATATTATCTGATGTGTGTGATGCTGTTGCGCATTAATTGTCTGGGGATGGTCAGCCGTCCCTGGACAACCGGGGATGGTCAGGGTTACAGTGACTGTCAGGGACACTCTGACATGGGTGGCCCGTGAGTGACCGTCCCAGGACAACCGGGGATGGTCAGGGTTACAGTGACTGTCAGGGACACTCTGACATGGGTGGCCCGTGAGTGACCGTCCCAGGACAACCGGGGATGGTCAGGGTTACAGTGACTGTCAGGGACACTCTGACATGGGTGGCCCGTGCGTGACCGTCCCAGGACAACTGGGGATGGTCAGGGTTACAGTGACTGTCGGGGATACTCTGACATGGGTGGCCCATGCGTGACCGTCCCAGGACATCCGGGGATGGTCAGGGTTACAGTGACTGTCGGGGATACTCTGACATGGGTGGCCCGTGCGTGACCGTCCCAGGACATCCGGGGATGGTCAGGGTTACAGTGACTGTCGGGGATACTCTGACATGGGTGGCCCGTGCGTGACCGTCCCAGGACAACTGGGGATGGTCAGGGTTACAGTGACTGTCGGGGACACTCTGACATGGGTGGCCCATGAGTGACCGTCCCAGGACATCCGGGGATGGTCAGGGTTACAGTCACTGTCGGGGATACCCTGACATGGACTGTCAGGGATGCTCTGACACCATACCAGGACAACCAGGGACGGCCAGGGTTACACTGACTGACAAGGACCAACTGTCACTGTATAATCCCCTGAACTGCCCTGGATAGCCATAGTAACTGTGACAGCCATGGTTGACTCCTGACAGTACGCGCCTACACTAGACATCCCTCAGTAGTGAGGTTGGGGAACTTCCGTTTACCAAAGTAAATCTCCTAACAAGCTTTGTGAACATTCACTGCCTGGAAACGAGGCTAAGCTTAGTAGCTAATATGTGAAATTAAGATGAAATAAATAACATCCATAGTCATTGCAAATTACGTACAGCTTAAAAGTCAGGTGTGCCTTTCTTCCAGCCTTGTCAGTTACATCAAGGTTAGCCTACACCCTCACATGACAATTTCCATTGCTTAACACTTACTTAAGAGTGCAGTCGTGAGAAACGTCTCTCCCAGGACCCTTTACCTTACTCTCAGCACATCCTTGCCAAATGTCGTTGTATACCTAATTTGCGGACACGTGCATGAGTGTTTGCGCATGCGCAAATAGAGGGCAATCTTGATGCTGCTGCGTGCGCGTGGTCACTGGAAGCGAGTTTGCGAATGCGAAGTCGACACTTCTGATGATGCCATGGCAATAAAATATCGGACTGTGCCCTGGGCAGAGGGACAGCGGCATTCTAAAAGATCCTTCAGTTCCTGTTAGACTAGAGCCTAGTTAGAGCCTATAAATAGTCTTGCGGGCCAGACTCTCATCGGCCGGCAGGGAGTCTGGTCGGCGAGACTAGTTGGAGCCCACATTTAGCTTGATATAAATTGTAGACCATCTCATCAGTTACCAGCTACCTCTCTTCACATCGCAGTCTGTGTTAGATATCTCTATATAAGAAGTTATTGGGGCGAGCCTGAGCGAGCCCCACACTAGCGGGACTGCATTGCGGAAGTGTGTGTGTATCTGTATGCTTGTTGCTTACTTGCTTGCGGCCATATACCATAAAATTTAAATGAGCGCGGTTAAATTTTAAAAATTACGAAGACCGAGCTCATGAGCTACACGAAGAGACGGTGATTTCGAGGACTCTCTAACGAACTTTGAATAAGGCCAGCCACCTGACTGCATTCTGTTCATGAGATAGCAGTCCCCATCTCCCAGTCACCCCAGCGCAGCTGATGAGGCCTGGTATTGGCCGAAACGCGTCCTGCGCAGTCCGGGGTGACTTTGCATAACATCTAGGCCTGTTTTATAAGGGAGATGTGGTTCGTTGATTGTTCATGCACTGACTAGTGCGCTATTGCCAGAGTGCAGCGTCGGTGACCCGGAGAGGAGACGACTGAAGTTGAAGCACGCATGGCAACTTACTCCTTGCCGCTACAGATCATTAACGGCAGGCTGCCCACAGGCAGTACAAATTTCGATCACGCTGACGGTGGTTGAGGTCGCTCCAGGTAAGGGCCATGCATAAACGGCACCAATAATTCAGCTCATGACTTTAGTGTAAAGCTTAGTCCATGCATATGTAGCAACACTGACTAGCTGTCCTGGCTGTTGGCATATGTGATACCTAGCCATCTCGGGTGAAGACATATCAAGATATCTACTTGTTCGTGACAAATCCTATGCCATACCCGTTTGCTGCTTACTCGCCCCCACAATGTTCTACATTTTCTAGTATATAGCCTGAGGCCTAGCTGTGTGTTAAAATTTTGTGTATTGTTGTTTGTGGCTAATTAGCATGCACATTTAGTTCAATTGTTGTAAAGAAACAGACCCCAAAGGAAGTGAAGTGATGCAGTTTTGTAGGTAAAGGCAATCATTAGTTTGTGAGCTATGTAGCTATAGCTACTAAGGACGTGAAATTGTAGACATCTGAGTTTCAAAACTGTATGTGATAAAAATTATACTGTGTAAAAAGTACGTAGCTCCCCGCAAGGAAGTATTGCATGTGTACATGCACTTGAACATAATGATATTGTGTCACGGTAGCTACATGGTATGCAAATGCCGTATGTCATATGTGCACAGTCTAAGGCAATACATGCAGAATACATCATGTTATCCTATTCATATGACTATCTCTTACTATTAGGAGGGCCCTGTGGTAGAGACGAAAAGAGACAAAGAAGAAAGGTTAAGTGGTTAGAACCTGAAGAAAAGGATTGGGACAAGGCAGAATGGAAGGACTGGTTGGTAATGGGAGGAATGGATGAGGAGGAGCAGGAGGAGGAAGAAGAGGAGCAGGAGGAGGAGAAAGAGAAGCAGGGGGATGAGGTGGAGTGGGAGGAGTGGGAGGAGTGGGAGGAGGTGGAAGAGGAGAACAAGGAGTGGGATAAAACCTAATAAAACATAAACGTAATGCAGCTTAACTGTCTGGGTTGAGAGTATACAATGACAATTTGCACTTTGCCTCCTGTATAGCTGTATTCAATGTTTGACTGTGAATTTTTTTCACGGAACAGTGTACATACCCATGCTCCCACTCAAAATGGTACTTATTTGTTAATAAGAAAGAAAGGAAAAAAGGTTTTGATAACTAAAATTGGTAGGTTAACACGTGCAATTGTGGTGATAGGAACAAACCTCATTTTATGTGACTTCTATATTGCTTCTTGGTAAGGTTACCATCATGCAGGAGATTCTTTTTACACGATTATATAAAAATTATGCTATCATTGTACATATAGATGATCCAGCTTGCATATACACCATGGTATTATAAGTCACGTGGTTCCCCAGAAAGGGAATTAACTTGGTACCAGGGTGAGGAAAGGAGCATTTGGTGTCCACTGCATGTATATCAAAATCTTGGAAAGCCATAATTTTCATCACAAATGATTGTGAGCATCCTATTGTGACAAAAATATATATATGTACTCTTCACACTTTGAGATGCATTCAAAGCCAATGGAAAAATGTAGCCTAGGCTGGCCCCAGACACTTGAAAAGGATTGTTGAATTGAAAGTTAGGACATGTAGGCTCACTATAGTGTACATAGCCAGGTTTAATTATGATGCTCAGTGGTGTAAAAACCCAGGAGTGAATTTGGCTGCAAACCTGG
>CASBWJ010000029.1:22500-25000 GCA_949130485.1 Agelas oroides | reverse complement strand
AGTATAGAAGCGTTTATACTTAGACATGCATGGCTTAGTCTTTGAGACAAGCATATGACTACTGGCAGGATCAACCAGGTAACTATCGTGTGGCAACTGCATTGCCCACGACCTCTGCTCTCAGGCAGAAAGCCGGTGCCCACACAGGTCACTCAAACTTTCTCACTTGCAAAGCCCTCGCTCACAACACCACCAATTCGAGCACAACAGCTGGCAAGAAGGCCGGCACTCGTGCTCGAGTCCATGTGAACCACCAAAGGTCCACAATTATCCACAATGGAGACGTTTCTTCCACGGTGCAACAGAACTGCAACTCCCAAAACTCTGCATTCCAAGACCAGTGGCCGGCAACTGGTACAACGGTTGGGCCACCAGAATTGTCTTCTTGCTGCTACCGAGCCAGCCGGGCAATGCTTCTGCTCCCTTCAAGCGCAGCACCCCAGTAATGCACTCGGCAGCACTACGTCTGCTCCGAACAACACTCGTACACATCGAGGAGGACGGCTGCTGGCTCATCTGACCAACCTCAGCACAGCTCAACCAAACACACTCCTCCTCACATATAGGGAAAACAGGTAGTTTCATTAACACATTTGTCAAAACACTCATAGTGGTTGCCTGGTAACTAAGTGCCAACTTTGGCGCGCACCGATACCACTTCCGCCGACTTACTCTAAGGAATGGTATCGCCGCTACTACCGACGCCCCATTCGTGGGAGAAGTTGAGAATTTTCCCCCCAAAAGGGCATCGGTGGTACTCCAAAAATGGGACTTAGTCTCCAGAGCAACTACAAAAGTTCAACTTAGTCTCCAGAGCGAGATTTCCCCCCCTCTCTATCTTGTGCTCGCGCAGGGGCTTCCTTCCACTATCAACACCGTTAACCGCATCAAAACCACAAAAATCCAGCATGTCATGAATATAATTAACACTTGACTGCAGTTAAGCGTTAATTCCATCAACCAGAATACCTTGATATGGATGCAAAGCAAGCTCGGAAGCATTCGTGGCCATGTTGATCTGCTACTCCATGTTTACCACGCATTGCACGTGCTCTTCATTAAAAACCGGTTCCCAGTTTTGAGAATGTTTTCGGAATGGGACTGGACACCCTATGTCGGTTTACGGTATAGCCTCGTTCTCAGGCCGTTCCCGCCTCCAGTTTTTGATCGCTTGCATAAAAACGGAGGGGGAAGGCCTGGGAGAAAGAGTCACGTGCGTGATGTCAGGTAGACGTGAGGGTACACGTGAGGGAGGCGGTGCCCGATCGTTGTAATTCACTAACTTTGCGTTGATCAGCCTCGAGTCTACCAAACAACGAGCTGTATTGACGCTCTTTCTAATGTTACAGTCTCAAGTTCTTGGACAAGATATTACAAGAAGGACCTTGAGATTATTCGTCGGGCACCGCCCCCCCACCCTCACGTCTACCTGACATTCTCAAAACTGGGAACGAGGCTATTTACGGTACAGTATCAGTCTACCAATTTCAAATCTGTGTGGAATCGGAATGTAACCGTTCATTTGCCCTACTGAGTATGTGTGTCAGATAACATCTGGTAGGCGATCTGAACTGGTCAGACGTTCGGTAGGTTAAACCAGAAGTATGCACTACATCCTACTATACTACCGATGCACTTTGTGAGCGTGAATTGCTAAAGTTTGAGCTGGGTCTGGCCCTTGAGATTGAGATTACTTGTTGAATGACTTGTGTAGAAAGCGAGCACAGTTGATATAGTTGAGGTTAATCCGCAGTGTATGTGGGCAGCTGCGTTGCATTATAATGCTATGCCACTGTAGATATAGAAGTTTGTGTATGAAAGTAGTGAATAGGTGCTAGTATGGGAATGAGTTAGAAAGGGTAGGCGTATACTAGTCGGCTATGGAAGTAGGTGGGCATCAAGTGCAGGATAGGCGATACACCCTAGGCAAATATAAGCGCCGCAGGAAATTTTGATGTGAAGCCATACAAATGCACCACATTTTGAGGGGGTGAGGCCATACAAACGCGAAGCTTTTGGGAAATGAACATTGCCTTGAACTTTGGGTAAGCAGGATCCACTGTTATTGCAGTTCCGCCATCACATGTCTTGGGTCCAACCTCACAACCCAATACCACAACTGTCGGAGGCAAGTAGAACGATTACCTCGTGGCACATTGAAAACAGTCTTGTCCAGAATAACTGAATAACTGGCATGTTGAAACAGTCTAGTCCAGAATAACTGAATAACTGGCATGTTGAAACAGAATAACTAAATAACTGGCATGTAGAGTCTTGTCCAGAATAGCTAATAACTGGCACATTGAAAATAAATCTTGTCGAGAACAATAACTGATACAGTGCACTCATTGCAAGCATTACATACATTACACTTAATGCAACACAATGGAAAACTAGAAGTACTAAAGAAATTGATATAGAACTGCAGGCACACACTAAAACAGTTATCTGTGATGTGAACAAGCTTCACCTGTAGGAGAGAAAGAGTAGGTGATACAGT
>CASBWJ010000028.1:0-31705 GCA_949130485.1 Agelas oroides | reverse complement strand
TGAGAACGGGCAGCAGATGTTATCCATCGTGGGGTACACCACTGTCTATGCATTCTACGCCTACCCTGACAGAACACGCCCAAGAATCAGGTACCACTGGATGGGTATGCAGTCTTGGTCGGTCCCTGGCTCTCAATAGTCTCCACCATGGATGTGTTGTGTGGCGTGAATGTACTGGTTTTCATTCATTCCTCCCCCTTTTCCTCCCTCCACCTTCCACACCTCCCTCCCTCCCCCTCCCTCCCTCCCTCCCTCCCTCCCTCCCTCCCTCCCTCCCCTCCCTCCCTCCACCTTCCACACCTCCCTCCCTCCCTCCCCTCCCTCCCCTCCCCCCACAGCCAGATGTTGATACTGCCTCCATTCCAAAGGACAAGGTCATGGAGGTACATCACTAGAAGCACCCCTCCCACTCCTCTCCCCCTCCCCCCCTCTCCTTCTCCTCCCCCCCTTCCTTCCTCTCCCCCCCTCTCCTCCCCCCTCCTCTCCTTCTCCCCCCTCTCCCAACCCTCTCCCAACCCTCTCCTTCTCCTCCCCCCTTCCTCTCCTCCCCCTCTCCCCTCTTCTCTCCTTTCCTCCTCTCCCCCCTCCTCCCCTTCCTCTCCTCCCCCTCTCCCAACCCTTCCCCCTCCCGCTCCTCCCCCTTCCTCTCCTTCCCCCTCCCACTCCTCCCTCCTCCCACTCCTCACACACACACAAACTACGACTATGCGCTAATAAGCAGAATGTACATTACCATGCTAAGAGTCTACACGAGCTTGTCTGCTTGACAAGAACTAAATAAAGGTACAATTTCTCTTGTTACAACGACAATCAGCTACAAAGTGACCACCGACAATAGTATATATACATGTGTAATAACCATAGCGACACCTGATTGTCTACTACAAGCAACATTAAGAGCAAGTGGTCCAAGCCGACCTCTCAAAAGATAAAAACAACAAGCGGAACCAGCCAATGGCTATACAGTATACAATACATGAAACAAACATGAAAAGAACCATACAGCAAACCCGCAAGTCCATGGCTCCTGCCTTTAGTGGATGGTTTTGTTTTTGTTACATGTACTTGGCATGTAAATGTGGTAACTTAAGACAACATTTGGCCTGTAAATCACACGGCAGTTTTTGATCTGGCTTCACATCCTAATAGTAAACAAGGACGGCTCTTGACCCACATTAGTGAATATTACATTTTGAAGTAGAGTTCTAACGCAAACCAGCCCAATGGGTATACAACACACATTGACAAGAATACACATGAAACTAACCAAACAATGACTGTTAGAGCAGCTAGGTGCCTAATTATGTATACAGAGCTTCCTCACTCTCTCCAACACACGCATGCAGCTCAGCTTCTCCAGTCTGTGTATGATGACCTCACGCCAGACCCTCGTGTTCTTGATATCACGGTGGAGGACCCATCTGATGAGTTTCGAGCTCTGAGAGACTTTGTGGATTGCAGGAATGCTCTTAAGATGGCGTGCTTCCAACCTCCTGCTGTGCATGAGGGATTTGGGAGAGAGATGGAGAGGGAGTGTAACGAGAAACTGAAACTCCATAAGGTGAGGGGAGTGGGGGGAGAAGAGGAGGGAGGAGAGGAGGAAGGGGGGAGGGGGGGGGAGAGGGAGAGGGGAGGAGAAGAGGAAGGGGGGGAGGAGGAGAGATGTGGGGGGAGGAGAGGAGGAAGGGGGAGGGGAGAGGAGGAGAGAAGTGGGGGGAGAGGAGAGAAGTGGGGGAAGGAGAGGAGGAAGGGGGAGGAGAGGAGGAAGAGGGGGGGAGGAGAGGAGGACGGGGGGAGAGGGAGAAGAGAGGAGAAAAGGAGGAAGCAAGGTTGAAGTGTACATATCTGCTACTAGCCTCGTTCCCAGAACTCCCCAATGAGATTATTGAACCTGGGACCGAGATTATATGTCTGATGTACAGGCAGTATATCACTCCAACATACACGTACCTTTCACACAGTTCCGCCATGATGCTTCTATACGCTTCTCTCTCTAACCTACACACACACAGTTCCGCCATGATGCTTCTATACGCTTCTCTCTCTAACCTACACACACACAGAAACAGGCACAGCGTGTGTACGAAATACTGAGACTAAGGCTCACGGATCGTAGCAACGCAGAGCAGTACACACGCTACCGACTGGCCGTCAAGAACCGACTGAATGGACCCTACCAGGCAAGTCCACTCATGGGTTCGTTAATGTTGACATGTAAATTAAGTAAATTGATTACAACCCACTGTTACAATGTGGCCGATAGTGATTGAATGGGCAGGGACATGACTGACCTTTGCTGGATAGAACACCTTTGCTACGACTGAACCAAAAGTGGGGCACCACTCTCAGTAAGTTTGTCTGTTGAGATGCAGAAACCAATTAGTGATGATCCTCGTAAAGTTCAACCTCTGGGCCAGAAGAATGTCTACACATACATGTACAAGCTAAAGGATAAATGAACTTCCTCCCAGACACTGGCTGTGAAGGGTTTCCATTGCAAACACATGTAGTGAAGGTTGAGACAAGAAAAGTAATTTTAGTGATTAAATTAATAATTGCCAGCCAGACAGAACATTTAATCTGGATGCTTCCTCATTTGTGACATTAATGCCGCACACCCTCCACCTTTCCATCACCTCACCCTTTCTTACCCTCCATCCCACACCCTCACACCCTTCATCCCCACCCTCACACTCCCACACCCTCACCCTCCCACACCTTCACAGAAGGAGCAGCGAGACTTACAAAAGTTAATGCGTGTGGTAGACCCGGTGGAGCTGGTACAGACCCAACAGCCAGTGTCACATGACGATCACATGACCCACCTTCATCAGCAGTACCTGGAACTGGAGGAGGAGTACAGTAGTGTGGTTGAGAAACTAGCGGCAACCCCATGTACATGATCTTATTATTAATCTTATTGCTCATCTTTTAGTGTGTATTTAACGAGCAAAGTAACCGCACCCCAAGCTGCATAAAAAGAACAAAGATTCTCTGTTGCCGAATTGAATTCAGAAACCTTTTTCGGAAACCTTTTCGTCCTGACGAGAACTGAAGTTTAATTTCATGAAGGAACCTCTGATAAAATAATGCAGTGCAAAAGTGCCATCCTTTCACTGGTATATGAGAGTGTATTGCTTTTGCAAGGGCTACTATTCGCAATGTAAGTCTTCAGTGCAGTAGCAGGGCGTAAGTAATCGTGCACGTGATAGCACTTCGCTGGCTTATGCAATAGCCATCACTTGAGTGCATGGTAGCAAATGGCTTATGCTCCACAATTAATAGTTTGGCATTTTGCTGTGAAGTACTGCACTTCAAGTCAGAGCATAACCTTCCGTCTACTTTTAAAATGATATATTTGTTACTATTATGCAAAGAGGCTGGACGGTAGGTCATGGTGTAGATCCAGAGGAGGTCGGACATGGTTGAACTTTACTAATTAAAATGGCTGAGGTTACACAAATTGATTTTTCGTATCTCAACAGACTAGCTCTCTCGACTTTCACTGAGGTGGGCCCCAGTTTTCAAATCAGGAATCAAGGCTGGATCCAGTCATAGAAAAAGCTAAAAAACTTTCTACCTTGCAATATCCAAGATCAATTAGTGTGACCTCAATTGTTTTAATTAGCAACGGTCAACCATGTCCGACCTCCTCTGGTGTAGATCACACAACCTTGCTCCGCCTACTTGCGCTGCATGCGCTTTGCGCATAATCGCAATTCTGCGCAGGGGAGCTGCGATGGCTGTGGTGCCGTTGATCGCCTTGCTCTCTTTATGGTTGGTGCAGGGATACGGATTTGTGCAGCCGGGGGCCCCAGACTTTTGTCTCCAAGGTCCCTTCCACAAGACCAAACCGGGTCCCGAGGAGGAAGAGTTCACAGAGTGTCTCTCCTGGCAGAATAATGCGTGCTGCAACGTCGCCCTCTCCGAGAGCATCAGGCGTCACAAGGCGGTGGGACTGTACAACTACAGCTGGGACCTTTGCGGTACACTGTCGCAGCAGTGTGAAGAGTTTATCAAGGTAAGGACTGACTTGAGCCAGCGTGCACGCATGAACAACATCTTATTATGTACAGTGGCGTTACCGGTAGTAAATATTTTGGCAAGATGTTTACTTGTGCGTCGATATCTTGCAAGTATTTAGTCTCGCAAACCAGACCTAACCGCCGCACAGCGCAGATCGCTTTCGGCAGCGCTTCTTCCGCGTGCGGATATTGGATCCGCGTGCTGTGGTTGATTGGGTCTGGCTTGCGGGACTAGCAAAGTTTACAAAACTTGAACGTTGCAAGGGCGCTATAGTACTGCGCACTCGGAGTTGAGGTAACCCGACCGAGAGTACCATAATCGCGTAGCCTCGTTCCCAGGCCACTCCCAAATTTTATCTCCGGTAGTTGAATTGTGGTAAAGCAACTCCGTAGGAAATCCAATTTTGTGGTTGCTGGTGTAACTTGAATGGGGCATTCAGCCCTTGTATCAGCTGTGAAGCCAACATTGAATATAGTAAAGCAATCCACCTCAGAATGTGGCAGGTGCACATTTTCTATAGAAGCTGAGCCTCTTTCCCATGCATCCCCTGCCTTGGCCAGTTAATTACTGTAACAATCTCTTCGGTCCTTACCAATTTTGGTAATAGGCTTAAGAAATTCGACTGCCGCAGGGCCGTAGCCATCAGGTTTGAAGTGGTCAGGTTCATAGTGCATGCGTAAGCATCCTACAGCTAGGGAGTTGAAAACTTTTGGACCATAGAGGCTTCTGAGACTTGCAATCTTTGGGCCAATACAGTGCTTCTCATGAGACTAGGAGTGAGGCTGGACAAAAGCTGTGGAGGAGTGGGAGAATTGTCCGTTAATTTAATCAGCACCTGTAGGTAATAATTTGTGGCTGCAATTGCATGGAACTGTGAACTTACCATATATGGATGGATGAGCCCTTACAGCCATCTGAAGCCATGGTACCTTAAGAATGTGGCAGTACCTAATTAGCGCAGTATAGGATTATCATTTCGGTGTTGTGCTGCAGGGAGATACTGTAGACCCAGGGGGCTAGGACAAGCTCTAAGAATCACGTGAAAAAATCACATTCCATTCTTAGGTATGCAGAAAGTTCACGGGGATTTACAGAAATTAAACTCGTAGCATCCAAGTTTGCCGGGGGACCTATGGGGACCAATGCTTGGAACACTTTTGTTCTTAGGGTAGAACATCCCTACATTGTCGGAAAGTCGGAAAAATCCCTGGATATGGGTGAGCCCACCTTCCATGCCAGGAAAACTGCATGTTACTGATTGCAGCAGCAAACCAAAGTGCACCTGTAGACCCTTTCCTGAGCATCTGGTTTTCACAGTATTATGTCATATTGGAGGCCAACCATGGAGCTTAGCCTAGCTTGTTCTCAGGCCTGTTTTCTCTGATGTTTCGTACGAGCCTGGAAATGAGGAACTTTGGAGGACTCAGTGCTAGCATAGATAATAGAGCTACGAACAGGGATTGGAAACAGCAATAATTTTACGTCGAATCATCGTTTCGGTCACGTGATCTGACGCACACTGCATTGGCAGTAGACGACTGTGCGAGAGCGGCGGTTAGGTGCGTTTCTTCTTTCCCCGAATGTCAAGTGGTTTCTGGCAGACTGGTATTGCGATGGAGGGATATTCACGAGTCCTGAAAATTATCAGCAGGCCTGAAGACGACTAAGACAGATTGATACGTCCTCTGCATGAGCTGGAGGCACCTGTTCAGAAAGCTAGAGAAAAGTGCACACAATTACTGCAGCTCCATTGTTTTGTCAGCATTACATTGACCTATGTACTGCTAATACTGTACCAGCAGACTTTACCTAAACCAGGGTACAGATCTCTCTAGAAAACTACAAGAGTTCTCACATTATTTACACATTTCAAGGCCTCCCATCAAACAGTGTACTGTATCACAAAGAAATAAGCCACTCAGTTACATTCTTTGCTAATGGTTACACTTTATGACAGCTTGCATCATTGGGTAGCCCTGTTTATTTTCCAGAAAAAACTACGAAACTATTATTTTAGCATTTCTACATTGCATAAAAATCAATTCACAACTGTGCATAGTACAATTTTCTACCAGAATGTTGTAGATACCATGGTATATCAGTAAATGCACAACAACCTCTAGTGCGATGACCCGTGCGGGAGATAAACGATCGTACACCTGTTAGTGGGCACCGCCTTCTAACTGAAACACCGGAACGAGGATTCAACGTGACGTCATCGGCGTTTTGCCTGAGTTTGCCCGTAAATTTTTTTGTCCGTTTCCAATCCCGTTTCAGTGCTCTATTGTCTATGGTGCTAGTGACTGACATCAATCTATTGTACTGGTCAGCATTGTGCACAGCATGTCATGGCCATTCTCACAGAGATTGGATTTGTTTATGCATTTTTTCACCTTCAATGACGTACTGTAGTCCAAAAATAGACCCACTTTTGAAAAATAAGCACATTTTAAGTTATTGTAAAGTGTCTTTTTCTCTCAAAAGTACATGTTGAGACATTGACGGGTGGAAAGGCACCTGAAAACAGGCTAAGGTGGGCATAATTATCTTTTAGTGAAATATCACAACTCTCAAAAATACACCCATCCCAAGAGCCACTAAAATTAGGGTTGCATTTTGGGAGACAAGAGCGCGTAAGGACGGGTGGCTAGAGTAAGAGCGTGTAACTCCGTAAAATTTGAAACCGGTCTGAATTTACCGCCAGTACTAAAAATAGTAACACATACTGGGCAAAGCACGTGACCGGGTGTTCTATTTTAAGATAATTTTGACCAGACTACGGGTTTCTATTAGAGTTACACACTCTTACTCTAGCCGCCCGTTCTTATGCGCTATTGTGGGAGATTAGCCACTTAAGTTTGTCACCCATGGCTATTTTTTGGGAGATTACTGTATTTACTGATTGTTTACCTGTAAATTATAAGATTGTTTATAGCACATAATAATATAGTTTATACTATTACTGTTGTATTTACTGCAGGATGAGGAGTGTTTCTATCAGTGTGAGCCGATGCTGGGTTATTTTCAGATAGCCACAACTGGTTACATCAGCAGTGTACCTGTGTGTGCAGACTACTGTGATGACTGGTTTGAAGCCTGCAAGAATGACACCACGTGCGTGGAAGACTGGCTAGCTGATTTTCACTTTGAGGAAGATGGAACCAACAGGTGTCCTACGAATTCTACGTGCGTTACTTTTCAGCAGATGTATGGTGATGGGCGAGGGTTGTGTAACAAGATGTGGGGACAAGCTTTCTTCTATGAGACAAACAGCAGTAACTGCACGGTGATGAGGTTTAATTCAACTCGACCTAACCCAAACAGCCTGCTGACATTTCCAAGTGGAACACTCGCCCTCCAGTGGACCGGTGCCCTGCTGCTGTTCTTGGTTGTCGTGGCAACACTACTATAACATCATGTAGCTCATCTTGACCCATGTACTGTAAAAATGATTGGGTTGTTAGGCCATCCTACCGTTGATCAAAGTTGCAATGATTATGAATGACACTTAATCAGAAGGTACGGTCGTAATACGTAGCTACTGTGAGGTAGCTTTGTATCCAGGACATTGTCTAAGTTCAAACTAGTGGTTAACCGTTTTGTTTCATGAAGTGTCTTTAGTTTATATGCGGACGAGTCTGGTGAAGCCTCATCACTTGATCACAATACCAGAACAATGACCTTGAGCACTACTGATTCTCTGGCAAACTGTCTGCTTCACTGGTTTGGAAGACATTTCTGCCACAACTTCAAGAATCTTTTACCCAAACCTGTTCTAATCTCAACTGTTAAGGTCTTGCACAATCCTTGGGCCACTATATGTAGTGAGGGCTTACAGCTAAGGTGATACATACTGTTAGGGCATCTTGGAGTGCATTTAGTGTATTATGACTACTGTTAATGTCTTGAGCGACTGCGACAAAACATGAGCTGCGGCTTCTAACAATGTACACAATTAACCAATTTGGCAGCAGTACCTAACAAATGCTGAGAACTGAAGTGTCCCTATGCCATGTTCCCAGGCCCTCGTCAAGCTTTCCACTTACTACACAAGTGACAGATAGCTAGGTAAGGGGCTTAAAATGAGCACAATCGATGGCTTCCCCATGTATATAACGCTAAAGTTCTGGTACAGATGGTTTGATGTGGAACACTTCTACCGTGTTGCTCTCCTGTCTTCCTTCTGCATCTAGTCCTGATTCCATATCTCTCCAGCCCCCCACCACCATCAGTGTGTCATCGGGGAGAACTGCAACCAGACAGAGAGACCGAGGTGACGACAAGTGGCTGATGATCTCCCACGAGTGAGCCACGGGATTGTACATATAGATGGCGTCAGTTCTTTTCTGGTGTTCATCCTCACCTCCGACTGCAAGCAGCTTGTCGCGCAGAGAGGCACAAGTAGAGTTAAACCGTGGTATGTTAGCTGCCTTGTGCCAACTGGCTTTCCTAATGCTCAGTGCTGACTTGACTTTTGCAGTGAAAGTAGGCGCTCTGCAGGAGTTGAGGAGATTCTCTAATGAGCAGTACAACACCAGTTTGTTTAACCGCTCACTCTCATAACCATATTTCTGTGCACCTAAGAGGTATACAGTGTCTTGGCAAATGGTCAGCGATGCTTGGTACAACCACTGAGGAAGGCTGCTAGCAACAAACCACTGACGGTTGTCAACATCCATTAGTTCAACTGCATCGGTACCAAATTGCTGACGACGAAATTTCTCATTAAACCCTCCAACTCCTCCAGCTACAATCAAAGATTTTTCAGTACAAGCTGCGGCAGTGTTCCACCGCTTGGTAGGCATAGGTGGAAAAACTTCTGCACACCATGTTTTCTCCCTACCTTCCTCCCCCACGAGGCAGTGAAGTGCATTCGTTGCATGACAGTTTAGGTGACCACCAATGGCTGTTAGAAGACCTTTGACAATTGCAAAGGCAGCGGTGTCAACAGGGCACTCAGGGAGGAACGGGGGATTGGGGGGAGACCACTGGCACGACATGAGATCACAGGCATACACTGCTCTGGTGTTGTAAGGCCTCACAAAAAGTGTCCTATCGTCTGCCGCACATGTGCCTCGTGACATGACACATGGAGCACTAGCCTTCAGCTCCCAGCTCAGGGTAATATCATGTCTAGGTGAGACAATACTTCCTCTTTCTTCAGTGAGCCTCTTCACTGAACTATCTCCTTCACTCTTTGAGTGCAACTGAGTTACTTCTTGCTGTAGCTCTTGGATCTTTGCAGTTACTTGAAGTTGTTGTTGCAGGATAAAGGTCATTTGTTCTTCGTGTTGTTTCTGCAACGCTTGTAGCTCCTCGCTCCTGACTGATGCAATGCTCTGTGCATCATACTGTATCTCACTTGAACTGCCTCTGCAAGCTACAAGTCGCTTAGATTCACCTTCCTCTTCTTCCACCGCTCCTTGTTTGCTCAAACTCTTTCTTTTCGGTGTAGCTTGCTCTACAGTGGGGCTGGCAGCTGAAACTAGTGGAAGATAAAGCTTTGCGTTGTTAATTGTTCTTCGAGTAAAACCCAAATATGGTTCAGATGAAATCCAAGTACATTGTACCATGTAACACGAAAGCAGTTTAATTTTCTGTTTCTCGTCCTGGATATTCAAAGAAAGTTTAAGGGTCAAGGTACAAATGCAGTTCCAAGCTAACAGAAAGAGATAGCACGGACACTGATGGTTCGATCTGCATGGTTTTCAACTCTAAACTGTCAACAAGAGCACATAAAGCTAAACTCTAAATCTTTGTATCACTGACATCTATTCTTCTCGGAGGGTCCATTATGGTTCGACTGTATTCTTGCGTAAGTGCAAAAGTTCAGTTGAGGACAGTAATGCGCATTTTCGTATCATATTTCCGGTAGAGTTTCAGCAAGCCAATGAGAAACAGAAAATTGAACTTCTTTGGCCTAACAACTACTCGAGTGTAGTATGATTGCTGTGGATGCTACCTGGATGTCTTTTGGCTATCTCCATGGCAAGGCAGGGGTTTTCCCCTCCAGTTGGTTGTGCCACTGCTTCAACCAGCCTCCTCCAAGATGGCCTCTGGTATTTCTCAAAACTGTAGTCCAATCTCAACCACATTGTCAGCATCTTGGTCAGACGTTCCATACAGTCGATGGCTTCCGTCTCTATTGCATCTAGTCTTAATACACGGATGCCCAACTCAAGTCCAATCCCCTTCCAGCGTACCTCCACATCTTTCAGCTCTCTCCTGGCAGCGGCTAGGTCGTCAATACCTACAAACAATAGATTATTACGTTTTTACCCACTACTGCACTTGTCAATAGATATGACATTACAGCTACTGACAGATGCAGTAACTTTAGCATATGAAATTTATAGATAGGACATTACAGCTACTGACAGTATGCAGTAAATTTAGCATAATAAAAACAGTAGTGACTGAAGACTGAAATGTAGCAAGTAGTACTGCCGCTTTCCACCAGACATGTGTTAATAGCCCTTCCAGTTTTGAGCTTCTGGCTTTTCCGGAGACTACGCTATAATATAGACGAAGCCATGCCAAAGATATAGCCTTTTAAATATCGCAATGGTGTCTGCGAGTCAGCTACTGTATAGCTATTCGTGTTCTCAGTAAACTCACTCACCCAGCATTGTATCATCCACACCCGCGAAGTCCTCCATCTTGTGGTGTAGTAAGTCAGCTGCAGAAGGGCCTCAGAGGCGGCCCCAGCTTGGGAGAACAGCGTGGGTAGTTTTGTTTCCAGCGTCAAATTTCACCAGCTAGACCCCGGAGAGGGTGGTCCTAAGCTTAATTAAGAACAGTGCAGTAATTCCACTATCTTTGAACAGCAATTACAATGCTCCATCAATATGCATTAAATATTACGAAACAAATAAACAAACAAAAAAATCAAGAACATTGCATAGTTAGTTGCCAACATAATACTGTATCTTCTGACTTCACATAATAAATAAATTTCTTTAAATAATAATAATACAAAATGTAGATCCCATCATAAAACCAATCTGATAGCAATAGTCACCTAGAAATCAGTTGATTTGAAATCACGTGAGCCATTTTTCTATCTTGGAGGTGGGGGAGGCGGAGGGGGAAATTCGTTATCTGGACTAGGCAGGGGTGGCGGGAGAGGGGGGAGGGAGGGGACAGACGGAAGTGGTGGAAAGGATGTACTGCGTTGCGTTGCTAATGACGGCATCTGGAACTGATGGCCTTTTAAGAGGTTCTGAGGTTCCCTTGAAGGGGGAGGAGGTGGGGGGTCGAGTTCGGTGGGAAGTGGGGGGAGAGGGGGCATACTGGAGATGGAAGAGGGTGGAGGAGGAGGGGGACGATCCATTCTAGGTCTCTTTTGCTCTGGGTTTTCTCCAGAATGAGATCGCTTAAATGGCACTCTCTGTTGTTCGGGTTTTCTTAAACTATCGTGGTTTGGGTTGGTAGTACGGTGCTTGGACGTCTTCTGTTTCTGCTCTCCGACCATTTTACTGGCACTACTGACGATGTGTTTGCCTCCAAACTCGGGTAGTTTTGAGCTGCTGCCTTGAGCTTGAGAGTGATGGTGGTGATGCTTGTGTGTAAGTTTACTAGGTGGGAGAGGGCTGCTGCTTCTACTGCGATCCCCAACGTGTGTGAGTGGGGGAAGAAGGACGTGGGAAGATGAGTGCTGTTTTGCGGAGACATGTGGCAGGTGTTCACCATGGTGTTTCATATCATGTGACTTTTGTCCTGTGGTGAAGTTAGGATGGGAGGGGTTAGCATGTTTGGTGTGTTGTTGATGCGGAGGATGTGAGGATGGTTTATGACTTGACTGAGCGTGGGCATGACCTGGGGCTGTTGAAGGATTAACAGTTTTGTGTTTGCGAGGGAGGGGATGTGTGCCTGCTGGGGCTTTCCCCTTCTCTGTGCTGGAATGAGGGGGACGAGACGCAGAGCTGGAAGAACTTGTTGACGGCTGATCTCCAGAAGATGATTTGCTCTGTGAAGGAAGGAAACTGCTATAACTGAGCTACTCACTGTGAGCTAGACATTACTATATAACATAGTGCTACTTGTAAGCACAGTCCACTTATAAGTGTGCATTTGCCATTAAGCGCTGGCTTACATGCGGTACTCTAACAAAAAGCACACACCAAATGCACCTTGCTGTTAGGCACATTTCACTGTTAGGTGCTCACTTCTTCCTGAGGAGATGTGATTGCAAAGTACCAAAGCATGGTACTCCATATAAAGCTCATCTAGCCGTCCTCGTCTTCCCCTGCATGCTCTTCTGCTTGTGTTGTATTACTGCCCAAAAACACAAACGAAACTGGCATCTCTGTAGTCATCTACTGACACATGGCCAGATCTCGACACATGAATACGTTTTTCAACTGCAATACATAAGCTACACTCTAAATGAAGCCCACCATAGTCCTACAGTGATGTATGTTTACCTGTTGCTGCATTACTTTCATTGGTTCGGTGATCTTCTTCTGGAGTCGACTCGGACATTTTTCATAGATCATAAGAAACTCTTTCGTCAAACCTGAAGGAGAGGGGAATGGTATGCAAGGGGGAAGTGTATAGGGGTAGAGTATGTATGAGAGAAGGAGATGAAAGGTGGGACTGGGTTAGAAAGGGGAGCAAGAACAAATAGAGGAGAGAGAAGAGGGAAAGGAGAGAGAGAGGGAGAGGGGAGGAGGAGAGGGGAAGGAAAGGGGAGGGAGACAGAGAGGGAAGCCTACTGTTCAATTGCTCCAGAGTGATTCCACTATCCACGTACTCCCACCAACCTTTGTTGTCCGACGATCGAGGAATCTAGAGTGGAAGAGAGAGGGCTGGTATGTCTTGCAGGGAAGTAGACCCCTATTTAGAGGGGTACGAGACTAGAGTTTGTGCTCTTTGTACAAAACTGTTGACCATAAATGTTTCTCCTCCTTCCCCATACCCCCATACCCCCCTCACCACACACCTCCAGTCCTTTCCATCGGCAGGCAAGATGTATACAGACGCATGCCACAACAGTAGGCCTGTGCTCCAGACAGAACGTTGTCAGAAGGAGGCTGTGGGGGGAGATGTGCGTGTGAAGGAAGAGGAGGTTCGGATCCAGAGTAAGATGTAGAAATATACCAGTTATCACTCCATTATTTCATTACTTAGGCATATAAGAATGTTATTCATATCT
The DNA here is from genome assembly GCA_949130485.1 of Agelas oroides. NCBI lineage: Eukaryota > Metazoa > Porifera > Demospongiae > Agelasida > Agelasidae > Agelas > Agelas oroides. The sequence goes on along the minus strand of CASBWJ010000028.1, from coordinate 18,522 downwards.
CTTCTACATTGGCATTGCCATGGTAATGAAATAATACATACAGCCCAACGCCACACTGTCAACAACCAGCCTTCAGGGTTAGGGTTACATAGCATTACAGCATGCAGGTGAAACTAGGATACATGCAACAAAATCAGATGACTTCCTACCTGCACTTGTCTACGACCCAGCAAGGCTCACCACTCCCTAGCTACAATAGTGTGCTATATGCCAGCCCTCGTACAATACTTGTGCATGCACACACAGTACAAAGGGAAGGCAAGAACTAGAGGGAGGGCCACCTGTTGTGAGCCATGAAGTAGGCCGTCTGTGAGAGGTCTTTGCTGGCTGTGTGCGTGTGTTGAGAGGAGGGGGGAGAGGAGGGGGGAGAGGAGAGAGGAGGAGGAGGGAAGAGAGGAGGAGGAGGGGAGAGAGGAGGATGAGGGGAGAGAGGAGGAGGAGGGGAGATGAGGAGGAGGGGAGATGAGGAGGAGGAGGTGGAGGAGGGGAGGAGGAGGAGGAGGAGGGGAGAGGAGGAGGGGAGAGGAGGAGGAGAGGAGAGAGGAGGAGGGGAGAGGAAGAGGAGGGGAGAGGAAGAGGAGGGGAGAGAGGAGGAGGAGTGAAAAGTAAAGGAGAAGGAAGAGGACAAAGTGAAGGGCAAAAGGGGAAGGGAGAGGGAAATGGGAGAGGGGATATCACTTCTATACAAGAGGTGTAGTAACAAGACAGGCAGGCGCTGGTTGTACACTGGCAATCTTGCTCTCACCTCGGAGCAGATGCATACACTTGACCACGTGTGGATGAGGATGGTCCACAGCCACTTCAAACCCTACAAGAGACACACACATACCAGAGGGTACAGTGGGCCCATACATAGCCTCATTCACAGGCCCCGCCCAGCTTTCCGTCGCTTGCAGTACAGAAAAGCAGGGAGAGCCTGCTATCTTTTCTCACGTGAGCATGATGTAATCGGAAAATGGCGAAAATTTTCAGAACAAACAGGCTGCATTTCGCGTATTGTTTAACCGACTACACACTCAACGCTCGGTGTATACGACAATCGCCCTCCGTTAGCTAGATACGTGCGGTAAGTTACCTGCTACGTTGGCTCTTTTTGCTGTTCTGGACCCTGTGCACCCACGCACAATTAAACCCTTTCTACCATCCTTTCTATCCTGACATCATTCACATGAGAAAAGATACCAGGCCCTCTCCCGCTTTTCCATACTAATAGCGACGGAAAGCTGGGCGGGGCCTGGGAACGAGGTTATCCATACAGAGGTCCACTTAAAGTCCAGGTGGTACACGTATGTTACATGCCTTTTCCCCCATTAATACGGCAAGCAACAAACATAGCTGGTGTGTTAATACATGTGTAGCAGTCCTGTGTAGAAATCAACGACTATTCTGCTACCTTTGTTTTTGATTGCAGTTCTGAAATTCTGCTAAGGCCGGGGGGCAGGGTCCGCACATGTGCTTACACATCTACATGTGTGAAGTGCCTATGAGCCCCACCCTTAACAGAAGTTGAGCGACACAGTTGCTTCAAACAAGTAATGGGACTGCCACATGTATTAATGAAAAGTAGTATCAGAGCTGCCACTGATATTCCAATTAGTGCTCACCGAGTGTTTCTAATATTAGGAGTTCATGGTAGGTGATGGCCTCTATCAGCTCGGTGTAAGTCTACGACAGGGAATACAAAAGATTATTAGCAAGAAAATACACATCTACTCTTCACAGAAATTGCCAAAAGAAGCCTGGCCACATATACCACACACAACAATGTAGTACCACAAAATATGTTTTGTATAGTCAGCTATTTTTTTCCTTTCTCTAGAGATACGTAGTCCACTTAGTCTCGTCCCCAGACCCCACCCTCTCCACCCTCTCATGAGGAGAAACGGTCTGATGAACCAAGTCGGATTTCTTGGGCCAGTACTTTCGCGACAATGTAACCTAGCAACATTCATAACATTTAACACCAAACCCGCTCAAAAAAGGTACGGATACTCGAGTAGAGATAATTTTTTACTGTTGCAAGAAGTGCTACGTAATAATTACTGATCTTGCAACCTCATTGGTCCTTACCACTTTTGGGGAATAAGCCCAAGAAATTTGACTTAGTTTCTCGCCGGGAGGCGCGTGTGGGCTGGGCACAAGATTAAGAGATATGCTACACCATTTTACATACAGCGGTATTTTGTCACTATTAACAGTAGTTAGCAAATCCAGGGCTACATGCACAACTAGTACCCCCTAAAATAATGTGTGCACACACCCTCACACAGCACACCCCCCCACACAGCACACACAAACACAGCACACACAAAAGCACGTCTAGCGACTATGCACTATTAGCTACCCATGCACTCCCCCTAACCCCACCCCCACACACACACACACACACCTCGCTGTGTGTGTCCAACATGGGGGCATCCCTGTTCTGACATGAGTAGGAGACCTTTGCAACATGCTCCAGTTTTCTTGGTTGTTCCTCTACCTTGGCTGCTAGAAAGATGGATGCCGTGGCTACTTGCTATGAGTGGTGTGTGTGTGTATGACAAAAGCAGAGTTCCGGAATCAGGCTAGTGAAAGACCCCATTTCTTTACACAGAATGTCAACTTACAACTCGGTTAAAGGATCGAAATGAGTGTACAGTGTAGAATCGATGCATGTAGACAATAGCAGTGTTAATGCATAGCTGGTTGCTAGAGGGAGGGGTGAAATAGGATGGATGGGAGGAAGGGAGAAAGTAGGGGCAGAGGGAGGGACAGAAGGAGGAGATGGAAGGAAAAGGAAAAAAGGGAGAGTGAACAGTGTCATAAGCTAATGCTGTATGACAGGGATTGGTTTGGAAATCTGTGGTGTAATATTTCAATAAATACACATGAATACAACTCTTTAAACAAGAAATGTGTTTCACCAGGCAACATTTCTGGTCATGGAGGACACAACATATACAGTACGTTGCTCAAACATTGAGGACTGGAAATCTTGCTCCTTGAATTAAGTATTTTCCCGCTTGGTCTACCCCTAGCCACACATAAGCTCTGATTGAAACTAACGATGCTCCTGCTACTGTAAACTGCCTAATTGCTGTGTCTCTCTTTCCAAAACACTACAAAACATGCTTTAGAATACACACTCGACCTTCACAGGCCATCCTAGCGGTACCAACACGTTTTCTAGCTGTTTCCTAGAGTAGAATTAGTTGGACAGGCGCCGTACAGTCGCTCAACGCGCTTACACGTTAAGTCTCTGGCCCATATCCTGTATCATATTAGCTGCCTGCTGCCTGTAACTCAGTTCTTTGTCCGACTCTACTCCGTGAACCCTGGAAGGCGAATCTTGGAGCTCCTGCTTGGTGAAATACCACCGCATTTTGGAATCTCCCATTCTCTCTTCCAGACGATGCTCCGCCATTTTGCCCACACAGGAATGTGCGACCCACTTCTGCGCATGCGCATGTGTGACCTCTCCTTTTTTGGGTCATCCAAAAATGGCCGCCACTCTGCCATCAACTACATCCCCTTATCGGCTCACCGCAAGCTCTTCGTGGTCTCTCTCCCTCCATTTTAGCAAGATACGTCCATGTCACATCTCTCCGTACCACAAATACGGCGCAAGCAACACCAGATACAGCAAAATCCAATCGTTCAGAACAACATTTGAACACACTAACTCTCTCCCCAAACAAAGAGTATACGGGGCAGAAATAGAGCTAAAGACACCTACACAGTGACTGGAAGGATGGGCAAACCGCCCAGCCAACAAACACACAAGGTGTCTGTTGAGTGTGCGTCAGCAAACCCGCAAAGGCGGGTTTATATACACTAATCGTTCCGGTTTTCTCCGTATATTTCAGTAATTTTGTTAAGTATGACGTCGCAACATAACAAACAAGAGGCGTGGCTTGTAGGTACTTATGTACTGATTACAATCCAGGTGTACGTGTGGACGGAGGTTGTGCAGCGCTACGAGGACGATGTCGTCTATTCTCGACCGCGATGTGTTGGATGCACTGTCATACATGACGCTACACAGACTAGTGAGCGAGTTATCCATCGAAATTGCTAACCCAGCACGGGATTGGAGAGGTTTAGCCGATCTTGTCGGATTCAGCGCACGGCATATACGTACGATCGACCAGCAACCCGTGATGGCCAAAGCGATGAAGGTACTGGAGGTCTGGGATCAAACTGGAAAGAGTTCGCTGCGGAAGCTGATCTTAGCTCTGAATATCCTTGGGCTTGTGAGCTCTCTGGATGTGCTGAAAGATGACAGAGATGTCCCGGGGAACGGTGCGTTGCGGCTTTCTGCCAGTTGTGTGCGTGTTTGCATGTGCATAACTTACAAGCTCCTTGTGGAGATCGGGTGTGGTGCTGTCATGTCAAAAGCTTCTATTTTGACATTACACAATCTATAGACGAAACAGTACTGTAGTAACTTGTAAATTCTCTGGGTGTGCAACCATGTCTTTGAAGCTACTAGTTGTGTGTGAAGTTAGTAGATCAGTGTTAGCTGTGGAAATGCCGTTGTTTAGGTACATGTTTAGGTGGTACATGTAAGTCAAGTGATTTATGTTTCCTGTGTTGGACTTGCATGAAAACCGATATGGATGGGCGTAGCACACACTGAAATCTAATACTTCTTTTTTGCCTCTTTTATGAGAGTACATGTATCTCGAGCTGGGCTATATGGACCATGCTGGAGTAGTAGTTGCTCCCAGTGACTGTTAGATTTTCATTCTCTTTTTCTTCTTTGCTTTATAACATGTATCAAAGTGTGTCTTTGGCTGGGGAAGTAGCACAATTGAGCGATTCGTACTTCCTGTACTAAGGTGCAGCTTGCAAATGGCTTGCAGTATAAAAATGTTCAAGCTAGTGTACACATTTGGAGCCTCATTTCCTGGGACCCTTTGTCCTTTCCTGGTTACCATTTATTCAAGTGCAGACAGGCTCCTTGTGTGTGTGTGTGTGTGTGTGTGTGTGTGTGTGTGTGTGTGTGTGTGTGTGTGTGTGTGTGTGTGTGTGTGTGTGTGTGTGTGTGTGTGTGTGTGTGTGTGTGTGTGTGTGTGTGTGCGTGTGTGCGTGCGTGCGTGCGTGCGTGTGGGCACATGTGCAGGTATGTGCATGTGTTTATGTTGTGTGTGTGTGTGTGTATACTGATCGCAAGTAGCTATCTGTATGGAAAATCAGGGCACAGCATCTCTGTATGGACAAAAGTCAGATTGGTATCCTGGCAACACATAACACATTATCACAACTAGTATTGGCAGAAAGAAAAAACTTCCTGCTCCATTACACGTTGTATAGTCTCAATTGTTTTTGCACTGGAAATTAATCATGATTGAAATCGCTTCTATTACACCATCACACTCTCACACCATCACACCATCACACCATCACACCATCACACCACATGTATAGGTGTTGATTTCAGTGCACTAGCCGCCGAGGCTGCTGAGCTGAGACGAGACGTGCGACGACTCCAGGAGTTGTTCCCTCGGCTAACAGACGATGAGGTCCTACCTCCTTTGCTAAGTCTGCAATGTGAAGACCCCCACCACATCCCACCAATGTCCGACAACATCCGCAACCACCCCCAGCAGAGAGTCCATAGCCTTGGTATGTCTGTCAGTCTTTCTGGTGGTCCTTAAGTATGGAGTTCTATGGTGGTCCTTAAGTATGGAGTTCTGTAGTGGTCCTTAAGTATGGAGTTCTATGGTGGTCCTTAAGTATGGAGTTCTGTGGTGGTCCTTAAGTATGGAGTTCTATATATGGTGGTCCTTAAGTTAATTAGATGGCAACTTTTCTTGCCATTGTTAGCCATCACCATGGTAACAGGTTTTCCTTCCTCATTATTGACACTCATGGAGGGTCTAGGAGCTCATTAGTCAGTTAATAGGGACAGGGATGATGGCTACTAAGTATGGTAGATCAATTGCACTTCATTTATACAAAGTGAGTAATTTTTTGCTGGGCTGGTAGGTCATTGTTAAGATGTTTACTTAGCAACATTCCACACATCTGGCTTCTTGTACTATATCACAACCTTCTGAGAACACTTCACCCACCTGGTGAGCCTCAGGTAGCCATTGGGTCTGACCACCTCCTTAGATAAGGACACGTTTGATGTTATGATGTATGTGAGAGTAACAGGCACAAAAAAAAAGTCGGTGCAGTTTCTGGGAATTGAACACAGGGCTCCTGACTTGAGCTACCAACGCTCAACCACTGAGCTACGACCACCGCCAGCCATCAAACAAGCCAAGGTCCTTGGATTCCATTCCCAGTGGTTGCTAACTTTTCACCTGCCTCTCATTGACCTCATAACATCAAATTTGTCCTTATTTTCACCCGAGGCAACACTTTGACTAACACAGGAATACTCAAAGAGGAAATGGGTCCCAGTTGACCACTTCAAAGTGAGCTGTGCCAAATCTGCTTTTCAAGTCCAAGTTGTTATGTCGGCTTGAGACTTTATGTTAATTGGATTAGTTCCATCAGTTGCCCTGGGCTTCAAGACGAGATCAACCCATACAACTGCGAAGCCGTGGCACATGGCTGCCATGACTTTGTGGTTGGATCGTCTTTCAGTGGGACCTGGTACCAAGTGCTTAGGCATGTCAGCGTTCTGTTAGTGGGAGGGAGGGGAGAGGGAGGGAGAGGGAGGGAAAGGGGGGGAGAGGAGAGGGAGGGAGGGAGAGGAAGGGAGGGGAGAGGGTGCTTTAGGCATGTGAGACATGTCAGTGTTCTGTTAGTGGGAGGGAGGGGAGAGAGTGAGGAACAGAAGACACGGAGAGGGAGAGGGAGGGAGAGGGAGGAAGGAAAGAAAGGGACAGAGGGAGAGGGAGGACAGATGTGCTTTGAAAGTACGTACTGTTCACTGTATAAGTGCATTCCTGACTAGAGATTGTCTGTTACATATTTCAGTTGTATTCTATCACTGAGAATGAACTGTTGGGGGTTCATATGTGATGTGTAGATGAGCCAATTCTAGTGCGTCTACACAGTGCATATGAGCATGTGTTTAGAGAACGTTTAACAATCCAAATATGCAATGGAGTATAAGTATGGTTTCTGCCATATTGTCTGATTCATACTGTCTGTGTATACTTTCTATGGTACACCCTCCTAGTTCTCAGAAATAGGTAAAATCCCATTGCCATGGCGGCGGGTACCCTGGCCAATAGCCAAGTATATTATGCTAAAGGGGATGCACCAATGACATTGTACACTTCCGTTTTATAGTGGCACGGGTTTCGTTGATCACCCCCTTTCTCCGTCCCTCCCTTCCTCTCTTTCTCCGTCCCTCCCTTCCTCTCTTTCTCCGTCCCTCCCTTCCTCTCTTTCTCCCTCTCTCTCCCTTCCTCTCTTTCTCCGTCCCTCCCTTCCTCTCTTTCTCCCTCTCTCTCCCTTCCTCTCTTTCTCCCTCTCTCTCCCTCTTTTTCCTCTCCTTCCCCTCCCTACCTCCCTCTAAACACATAGGGCCATCCATTGTCCACAATACAGTGTACATCAGCTATTTCCCGGAGGCAAATCGTAGATTCAAGAGGCAGATGAAGGAGCTTGCTCAACTCTTGCGACGTCAGGGATACACTGTCTTCTACGATGAGTTTTACTCCAAGAAAGAGATCAGAAGGTATGGCGGACTGGACGGCTGGAGAGAAAGATGCATTCTGGAAGCTGAGAACATTCTAGTCATTTGTACCCCACAGTACCTCCATGAGGACTGCATGCTGTCGAACCCAGAGCTGCGGCAACGAATCACAAAGTCGCCTCTCGAAGTTGACTGTAAACTCTTGCGTACCGTGGCATACGGCCATTCCTCCGAGCGTCTAATACCAATCATTTTGGATCGCGACAGAGCTCAAGCACAACACTGTATTCCAATCTGGATGTTATCACCCCCACTCTTTTGGCCGAGTGGTCGGAATAGCTTGATTCGCTGCATTGAAGGAATTCCTGAATACACTATACCCGAGCCCAGGGAGAGAATTGAAATTAAGCCACAAATCATAGATTTTCCAGATGCGTACAAGCATAATGCTCGAGATATGCAGTGACACAGCAGCTAAGATTGTGTGTTGATGTGATTTGAAGCCACAGAGCGAAATGAGAACCAGGAAATGCTAATTTGATTTTGAGTGCTGAATTGCAACATAAACAAAAAAAACAGCTTCAAAGAATGTTTTGTGGTGTAATGTTGTGTAACACTGTGTCTATTGTGTAACACAGAGTGTTGATGTGAGAATGTAATGTGTGTGTGTGTGTGTATGATTGTATCCATTCATCTCAATCTTCTTGATAACAAAAGTCCATCTTATCCATGAATACTGAACTAAGGATGAGAGCCTGGGAATGAGGTAGTCTCATTCTCAGACCCTCGGTACTGGAATGAGAGTCTCAATTTCTGGTGATGGGCGTGGCAGCGGGGCTACAGGATGAGGGGTTGTTAAGTTACCATAGCTACTACTATACTAAGGAGGACCATTCCCACGTTCTGTTCATTGCTTGCATTAATTCTCTCTCCCCGGGTGTGTTAACCCAAGCGACAGAAGCTGGGCAGGAACGAGGGTAATATGTAGTGATCTCATGTACTTATAAAACCTCATTTACTCAAACACACTTATACATCTTGTTAGTCTATCAAGCCAGACCCCTCTCTTCACCCTCCAGAAAAGTGAGAGAGGATCCAGCAGATGTTATTAGTATTCATGAGTTGCTGGCGACAGTATCTAATACTGGTGCAGTTTTAGGGCTGCAGATTAAACAAGGTGTGAACATTGAATACTCTGCTAAACTTTTCTGGAGGGTAAGAGATGGTCTAGCTTGATAGACTAACATCTTATGTGCACACATCGAACAAATGTTTGTGTGCATGTTGTACTTATGTGGTATAATTACATGGCTATGAGAGGTGGGTAAGTGGAAATCTCATCAACTTTTGAGAGCTTTGAATTACAATCCTTTCCTTGTACATTCCAACATTTGCCCTTGTTGCTGACAAGTGCGTCGAGTTACCTGATACCTGAACTGGATTCAAGATATGCATGCGTGGCCTTGTGTACAAATGATGATGATACATGAAGGAGGGCTGGGAGAAGAGGGGGAGAAGGGGGGGGGGGGGGGGGAGAAGTAGGGAAGGGGGAAGGGGGACCTTAGGGGAGGGAAGACAGGGCCTTAAGTGGGAGAGGGAGGGGGGAGAGAGGGAAGACAGGGTCTTAGGTGGGAGAGGGAGGAGGGGGGAGAGGGAGGAGGGGGGAGAGGGAAGACAGGATCTTAGGTTGGAGAGGGAGGAGCAGGGAGAGGGAGGAGGGGGGAGAGGGAAGACAGGATCTTAGGTTGGAGAGGGAGGAGCAGGGAGAGGGAGGAGGAGGGAGAGGGAAGACAAGGTCTTAAGTGGGAGAGGGAGGAGTGGGGAGAGGGAGGAGGAGGGAGAGGGAAGACAGGGCCTTAGGTGGGAGAGGGAGGAGGGGGTCTCAAGGATGCTCTCAGTCCATTCTTTTGTCCACTCTCCAAACTAATGAATACCAATCTCATTTCCGAGAAGAACATTCTGTCCCTCCATTAATATTGAATTGTACAATGTATGTCATGCATGGTGTTGTCACTGTTGACTTATGTACACAACTGATGAATACAGTGTACCTACTGCCGCTGTGCTAATGAATATTGACCACCTATATGTAATAATTCCCTGTGATGACGCGTCATTCTAAGTTGAGTTGGCTCAAATCATGAATGCATTTATTAACGGTGAAGTCATTGAACACTCTTTTGCCTGGAGATAAATTTATGGACTGTCTGGATTGCATGGTTGTAGTGTAAGCAACAGATACTGACAGTGCAATTTTAACCCTTTGAACGCGACAGCAATTTTACGTCATTGTTAATTAACGACAGCTGTTGCACAATCAGCATAACCACTCGGAGGTCAAAGTGTCAAGTGTTGCCTAGGCGACGCCTATCACGTTCAAAGAGTTAACCCAATGTTTACAGTTAAAATGTAGAATTATAAATTGTTTTCACTGGTGAATAATCAGCCTAAGTATAGCCTCATGAATATTATTAGCTGGAGACTAAGTGGCCTCAATTTCCTGCCGTTCATGAATACTTTTAACCATGTTGATCACTTTAAGAAGTGAATGTATAATGTTTGTATAACGAGGAATCCATAATTGAAATAACTTTTGCTTGTTTATTTTATTAAAACGGATTCTAAACGAGACAACAAAAATATAGTAACCTTTTAATTTGAAACCAGATCTCTTAGCAACCAAATTGAAAACCTTTATTTGAAAGGTTAATTAACTAGTCTATTCTGTATACTGAAATGACAGAAACATTTTGTCAACATAAAACAGGTTTCTAAACAACAACAAAAACTAGTAACCTTTCATTTTGAAACAAGATCACTTAGCAACCTTATTGTAAATCTTATTATTATTGTCTGTTAATTAACTAGTCTATTGTGTATACTGAAATAGCAGCATCACTGCTGTCTGTCTGTTTCACAGCTGTTTCTAAACAACAACTATACACTATATAGTAACCTTTCAATTTGAAACAAGACCATGCACAACTTAATTGAAAACTTTCATTAATTAAATAGTCTATTAAATGCACTATGTTGTATGTCTGCCTCTAAAACAGGTTTCTAATGCATGGAAAACGGGGAAGGCCCGGCTGGTCTCATTCATCACGCAAGTAACACTAGATGGACGTGGGGGGAGCTGCACATATTCAAATTGCACTATATAAGCTTGAAAGCGAGTTTTGTTTTTTTTACCACTCAAGAGAAGCAGTTTTGGTCCCTCCCCAAGCAGGCAGTGTGTTCACAGCCGACAGAGGTCAGCAGGAAGCCAGACTTGTACAGATGTTCAGGAGGGGCACACCACGCAGCAAGCAGCCTAGGAGATCAGAGGAGGTTAGGGAGATTTACTATTAATTTGATCCTACACTGGGTATACTAACTGGTATGACTGGGTAGCTTAGGGTACCCTGATTTTAATTTTGGCAGAATGCTGGATAACACCTTGATTGGTTGATTTACAGTGGCTCAAGGGACAAAATTGTATCCACGGCTCCTTAGCATCATTGATTCATTGGTTTTGAAAATCATTAGCTTTGAAGCTTGGCTTTTTAAGCTAAAGGACACTCGATTCCATTTTAATCTCAGTCACAAACGCTTCTACAGGCAACATGACTGGCCTGTGTAAAACAAGCAGCAAGGAACTTTCCCTTAGCAATGATATGTCCCCTTATGGCCACTCAGCTTAATTGAGGCAATGAATCTCATTAAACCACCTGGTTCTCATTGCAGGGGACTTCTATCTCTGGTCAGTTGCCATGGCAACAGGTCCACTCCCCCCCTTACTAGCTTAAGCCAGTTGCTGATTGATGGTCAAATCTAATTAGCTGATTACTGAGGTTTTCATGTTGATCGTTTGATTTCCAATTTCTGTGGACTCAAGTGGCAAAGTATTTTGAGGAGGGTTGTTTGGTGGTTGTCCGCTGGTTGTCTGCTGGTTGTAGCTCAGTGGTAGAGCACTGGCAACTCAAGCCAGGAGCCCTGGCCCTCAGTGACTGCTGGCTCTTCACTTTTGCCTCATAACATCTTATTTGAAGCAAGATGTTCTAAGTGAAGTGTAGCGTCCGTGAGGCAACCAGTGGCAAAATTCAAGATGTTCTTCGGTGCTCTAAATAATTTGCAGTCACAATAAACGTAATTTATGGAAGGTTTTTTTTTCGTCAATACACAAACATTCACGGATAACCAACGTGAAAACCACAGTACTATCAGTGCCATACCCTATCCCACAAGATGAAATATGGTCCAGTATTATCAGTGCCATACCCTATCCCACAAGATGAAATATGGCCCAGTATTATCAGTGCCATACCCTATCCCACAAGATGAAATATGGCCCAGTACTATCAGTGCCATACCCTATCCCACAAGATGAAATGTGGCCCAGTACTATCAGTGCCATACCCTATCTCACAAGATGAAATATGGTCCAGTATTATCAGTGCCATACCCTATCCCACAAGATGAAATATGGCCCAGTACTATCAGTGCCATACCCTATCTCACAAGATGAAATATGGTCCAGTATTATCAGTGCCATACCCTATCCCACAAGATGAAATATGGCCCAGGGAACAAAGACATTGGGCAGGAGTTGATAAACTTTTAGTGTGTATCCGACCAGCTGGAAAATTGTGACAATATGAGCCAATTTCCATATATGGACAATAAAGATAACCTCATTCCCAGGTCTTCACCAATATTTGATCACTTCTGGTATGCATGCATTAGCTACTAAAGTGATCAGATCCTGGTGGCGGTGAAAGCCTGGGAATGAGGTAATACTTTCATAAGCAATTAGAAAGACGTGTTCAAATTTCAGGCCTAGCATCCATTTTTGTATCAGAAACATCCTGTGATGAATAGCAACTCATTCGATGATGATTATTTTCACAAATTTTACAACTAGTCTAGTCATGAAATTTGTGTAAATCACCCTGCTATTCATCGTCCAACGAGTTGTTCGTTTACCTGAACGCTTCAATCAAAACAAAGGCTTTCAAGTTTTAAGTTAGTAACAAAGAATTAGCTTTTGTTTTAACACAAAAGAACCTGAGTACCAACTGCTGCTGTGGATGTAATAAGAATTTTTTCACCAAATTTTCCATTTGGTCAGTTCAATGTATCTGTGAACACTTTCAGTTACCATGGTAACAGGATGGGGGTGGAAGTGTGTGGATGGAGGTGAACCACAAGCCACACACAGAAAGCTAAGAACAATTGGACAACAAATCTGAGTCATAATCACCAGTCCATGTGCAATAAACACACATTCAGATGATAGAGGGAATCGAAAGTGAAAAAGTTGCTGGACTCTGAGTGAGTGTGTAGGTGGAGGTATTGAGGAAAGTGAGCCACAAGATCCGGGGTCCCACACAGTGTGCACCTGGTCAGGTCTTCCCCGCTTCCGGTTTTAATCGCTAAATGTTAGCCTCATAGACACTATGAGCCTGTGGGGTATGAGGATGAAGTTGTGTGTCGTATGGGGGAGCACCAACTGGGGGCTGGCACACCGATGTTCATTATGTGAAAAAATTTTCCGCACATACATATAAAAGATAGGGATGGGGCATTCATGGCTTAAATGGGTGGGGCATTATACCACTTTACTATCAATGCTAGTCTCATTCCCAGACCACTGACTGCTTTTGCCCAGCAGTCAGTGGTCTGGGAACGAGACTATATATTCATTCTATTTATGGGCAAAATGATGTACAGTGGCCAGGCCTATAGCTGTCTAGTTGGCTCTCACTTGCTGCTTCAAACTACGCCAATTTCCCCGGGACCAAAGATACCTGGACTCCTGGAGCCAGCATGAGTCAAGAGGAAGTGTGTGGGTGGCGGTACACCACAGCTTGGTCTGGACAAACACAGCTGCTCCCTCTCAATGAAGGAAGCGGGCTGAGTAGTTCAGGGTACCAGGCCTCTCCATTTTACAACATGATATGTCTTTCAAGCTATATAACCTTGTCTTTTTTTCTGCTACAGTAGCCGCTAAATTAAGGGCCAAAACGTACTGATTATACACTGTGGTTACCGAGAACTCAAACTGGAGAATACAAACAGGTTTGACAAGGTACCCGAAAACTACTCAACGTTGGGTTTGTGTTGTGTTCAAGGGCTAGCTAGCTAGCTATCAGTTCTGAAGGGAGATTTGACCTGACCACAGACCAAGGTCCTGTCTCCCCACGAGGAGGAAGTGTGTGGGTGGGTGGGTGATCTACACCTGCTGCTTTTATTCGCACAGTGTACACCACAAACCACTCTAAGCAAACACAGCTGTTGATTCCCAAATAAGGAAGTTTGGTTGAGAGTGAAGGTATCACGTGATCCTAACTACTCCACAGGTACAGCTAGTCATGTGCCCAGCACGCGTGCGCCTCCTGGTGAGAAATGGTCTGGTGAGCAAAGTCGAATTTCTTGGATCCATATCTTTTTTGAGTGGGTTTGGCATAAAATGTTTTGAACGTTGCAACAGTATCACCTAGCAACGTTCAAAACACTTTACGCCAAACAAGCTGAAAAAAGTACGGATACAAGAAATTAGACTTCAGCTAGCATCTCACAGTGGAACCTGCCAATGAATGCTGTACACTAACATTTTTCATCCTAGGCTCGCATACGTTAGTATACAGCATTCATTGGCAAGTTCCACTGTGAGATGCTGAATTCACTCAGCTGCATATGATGAATTGGTACAGTTTCAACATTGGTTTCACCCCACTGTAGCACGGTGACATGCAGTCACACAGTGTTTACCAAGAAACCCCCGTCAAGTACCCACTTGGTAGGGTGCATAGCTAGGTCAATGATACGTGCTCAGGTTCCCCCCCCCCCCCCACAGTACCCTGCGTTACTAGGTAACCACAAGTTGCCGTGCATCCAACAGATATATACATACTGAAGCATTCTGTAAACAACAAGCTAATTACTGGGTGATAATCTGCTCAATACTTTCACTTTTGTTATGTTGACGTTTGCGTACAATTTGCATTTGGTTCAACCAATCATGTTCGCAGCGTAGGCGGAGATATGCATCATCTATAGATCAAATGGTTTTGATTGCATGTTTAGCAGCCATGTCTGTAATTCAAGACACACACACAAGACTATAAAATGCAAATCCTTATTAAGTTCTACACTTGCTGGTCTCTGTGTGTGTGTGTTATGAGGTTTCCTAAGTATCTGTCTAGGATGTCACTGTTGAATAGCTGCCGAAGCTACACACATGCACACACACTCCTGTGGCAGTTTCAACATTCGCTTCACCCCCCCTCTGAAGCATGGTGCCATGCAGTCTTACTCTGTGTGGTTTGGGACGAGTACCATGAAACCCCATCATGGTACATGTATTGGATATACCACCTATACGAGGAGTATAAACACAGATATGCTCTGAGTAGCGTAGTGGTTGTATTGTAGTAGTGAGCATACACACACGTGCGTAATACAGTTATGCTAATGTGGGGTTCGCACAGGCTCGCCCCAAATAAATTCACATTTAGATGGCACATCATTGCAGGCAACCAATAGCTTCTCTCAGTGTCAACACGGCAATTTTCTCTCTGAACAAACGCATTCTCATATAGAAAATTAAAAAACAGTGCAGAAACTATTATCAACCAGGTGCTTCAGTAAAACTACTAGGACATGATCGGTAATCTAACAGTCAGTCACAAAATAGATTTTAATTTGATTGGTGTAACTCTTGGCTATATCCTTTCTTGCTGAGCCCAGCACACACACACACACACACACACTCTAATGGTGGGTCAATGGTATATATTTAGACAGTTGATTTAGGAAACACTAGACCAAATCTGCTCTCAACGTTTGCAAATGTCGACTGTGCAACACGGAAGCCACCAATGTGGTCTGGGAGGTGGAAGGGGGCGGAGTCTGTTGGCATGGTAACAGTACCTGGCTGGACATGGGGCCTGGGAATGAAAAGAAACGTAGTCTGTAGTAGTCTACAGTAGTCTATAGTAGTCTACATACACAGTATTCTATCCTTACCGCTTTCCAAAGTCAACATAGAAGAGTCTTTGTAGCATTTCATATGTCAGGAGGGTGACACCAAATTGGGGAGAGGAACGGAATATACGAGCTGCGCATGTGAGTGTGTGAAAGGGGAGGGGTTATGGGGGCTGTGGTTGCACACTGAGATATAGCAGTGGCCATTACATGCACACATTCTGTGCTATACAAATGTATCCCTAACACACACACACACACACACACACACACACACACACACACACACACACACACACACACACACACACACACACACACACACACACACACACACACACACACACACACACTCACACTCACACTCACCAGGGGCTCCCTTCCAGAAAGCTCTGGGTCCCTCAGCTGCCAGAACCTTCCAGAAGCAGTCGGAGATGTTCTTGTAAGTCTGTTGTCCTTTCCTAGCCTTCACCTGTAGTCGGGTCTTGATAACATCAGCGGGGGTCACCAGACCTGCAGCAGGTACACCTGGCAGGGGAGCAGAGGGGAGGGGAGGGAGGGGAGCAGAGGGGAGGGGAAGGAGGGAAGAGGAGGTAGGAGAGGGAGAGGGAAAAATAAAGGAAAAAGAATGGAAAAGGGTGGAAGGAGAGGGGTGGGAAGGGGAGGGAGGGGAAGGGAGAGGGGAGGAGGGAAAAAAGAGAATTTTCTACTCCAAACACACACGCCTCCACACCACATACCCTCACCACATGCATCTCCACACCACACACCCTCACCACATGCTTCTCCACACCAGACACCCTCACCACACACATCTCCACACCACACATCCTCACCACATGCATCTCCACACCACACACCCTCACCACACACATCTCCACACCACACATCCTCCCACACACCCTCACCACATGCATCTCCACACCACACACCCTTACCACATGCATCTCCACACCACACACCCTCACCACACACATCTCCACACCACACATCCTCCCACACACCCTCACCACATGCATCTCCACATCACACACCCTCACCACATGCATCTCCACACCACACACCCTTACCACATGCATCTCCACACCACACACCCTCACCACAGCATCTCCACACCATACACCCTCACCACATGCTTCTCCACACCACACACCCTCACCACACACATCTCCACACCACACATCCTCACCACATGCATCTCCACACCACACACCCTCATCACACACATCTCCACACCACACATCCTCCCACACACCCTCACCACATGCATCTCCACATCACACACCCTCACCACATGCATCTCCACACCACACACCCTTATCACATGCATCTCCACACCACACACCCTCACCACATGCATCTCCACACCATACACCCTCACCACATGCATCTCCACACCACACACCCTCACCACATGCATCTCCACACCACACACCCTCACCACATGCATCTCCACACCACACACCCTCACCACAGCATCTCCACACCATACACCCTCACCACATGCTTCTCCACACCACACACCCTCACCACATGCATCTCCACACCACATACCCTCACCACATGCATCTCCACATCACACACCCTCACCACATGCATCTCCACACCATACACCCTCACCACATGCATCTCCACACCACACACCCTTACCACATGCATCTCCACACCACACACCCTCACCACATGCATCTCCACACACCCTCACCACACACATCTCCACACCACACATCCTCCCACACACCCTCACCACATGCATCTCCACATCACACACCCTCACCACATGCATCTCCACACCACACACCCTTATCACATGCATCTCCACACCACACACCCTCACCACATGCATCTCCACACCATACACCCTCACCACATGCATCTCCACACCACACACCCTCACCACATGCATCTCCACACCACATACCCTCACCACATGCATCTCCACACCATACACCCTCACCACATGCATCTCCACACCACACACCCTCACCACATGCATCTCCACACCACATACCCTCACCACATGCATCTCCACACCACACACCCTCACCACATGCATCTCCACACCACACACCCTCACCACATGCATCTCCACACCACACACCCTCACCACATGCATCTCCACACCACACACCCTCACCACATGCATCTCCACACCACACACCCTCACCAGCTGTAAATCCCGAAACAAACAATGAGGTTGGTCCATTACGACCGTCCTTGGAGGCTGTGAGCAACTTCATGTGTGCATACACTGGAAAGTAGATGGCAGAGAAGGGGATGTCCCTGAGAAAACAGGCAGATGCACCCTGCAGGGGGGAGAGAGAAAAGGAGAGAGGGGGAGGGAAGGAGTGGGGAGAAAGGGAGAGGCACCAAGGAAAGATAGTGTGGTTAGAAGGGAGGAAAAGAAGGAGGGAGTGTGGGGGAGGAGGTAAGAGGGAAGGAGGGAGTGTGGGGGAGGAGGTAAGAGGTAAGAGGGAAGGAGGGAGTGTGGGGGAGGAGGTAAGAGGGAAGGAGAATAGAAGGATAGGCCACGTATAAAATATGGAGGGAGGATGGGAGGGAGGATGGGGAACAAAACAGCCTAACACAAGTACACAGTAGCTCCTTAAAACAAGATGATAGGCAGGGGGGAGGAGAGGCAAGAGAGGGAGAGAAGTTGGAAGAGGGAAGACAAAGTTGACAAACTTGCGTGTATACTCTCTTGCCTTGTATACTCCACGTAGCCCTAGTTCTTTCACCACCTGCACCGCCCCGACCTTTGCACCCTGGGCCATCTCCCCGGAAACCTGCAAACGAATCTTCACAATCTCTAGAGGATTGGTGAAGATAACCTGGGACATTCCTCCCTGTGTGTGTGTGTGTGTGTGTGTGTGAGTGTGTGTGTGTGTGTGTGTGTGTGTGTGAGTATGTGTGTGTGTGTGTGTGTGTGTGTGTGTGTGTGTGTGAGTGTGTGTGTGTGAGTGTGTGTG
>CASBWJ010000027.1:30000-31967 GCA_949130485.1 Agelas oroides | reverse complement strand
CCACCAATTCGAGCACAACAGCTGGCAAGAAGGCCGGCACTCGTGCTCGAGTCCATGTGAACCACCAAAGGTCCACAATTATCCACAATGGAGACGTTTCTTCCACGGTGCAACAGAACTGCAACTCCCAAAACTCTGCATTCCAAGACCAGTGGCCGGCAACTGGTACAACGGTTGGGCCACCAGAATTGTCTTCTTGCTGCTACCGAGCCAGCCGGGCAATGCTTCTGCTCCCTTCAAGCGCAGCACCCCAGTAATGCACTCGGCAGCACTACGTCTGCTCCGAACAACACTCGTACACATCGAGGAGGACGGCTGCTGGCTCATCTGACCAACCTCAGCACAGCTCAACCAAACACACTCCTCCTCACATATAGGGAAAACAGGTAGTTTCATTAACACATTTGTCAAAACACTCATAGTGGTTGCCTGGTAACTAAGTGCCAACTTTGGCGCGCACCGATACCACTTCCGCCGACTTACTCTAAGGAATGGTATCGCCGCTACTACCGACGCCCCATTCGTGGGAGAAGTTGAGAATTTTCCCCCCAAAAGGGCATCGGTGGTACTCCAAAAATGGGACTTAGTCTCCAGAGCAACTACAAAAGTTCAACTTAGTCTCCAGAGCGAGATTTCCCCCCCTCTCTATCTTGTGCTCGCGCAGGGGCTTCCTTCCACTATCAACACCGTTAACCGCATCAAAACCACAAAAATCCAGCATGTCATGAATATAATTAACACTTGACTGCAGTTAAGCGTTAATTCCATCAACCAGAATACCTTGATATGGATGCAAAGCAAGCTCGGAAGCATTCGTGGCCATGTTGATCTGCTACTCCATGTTTACCACGCATTGCACGTGCTCTTCATTAAAAACCGGTTCCCAGTTTTGAGAATGTTTTCGGAATGGGACTGGACACCCTATGTCGGTTTACGGTATAGCCTCGTTCTCAGGCCGTTCCCGCCTCCAGTTTTTGATCGCTTGCATAAAAACGGAGGGGGAAGGCCTGGGAGAAAGAGTCACGTGCGTGATGTCAGGTAGACGTGAGGGTACACGTGAGGGAGGCGGTGCCCGATCGTTGTAATTCACTAACTTTGCGTTGATCAGCCTCGAGTCTACCAAACAACGAGCTGTATTGACGCTCTTTCTAATGTTACAGTCTCAAGTTCTTGGACAAGATATTACAAGAAGGACCTTGAGATTATTCGTCGGGCACCGCCCCCCCACCCTCACGTCTACCTGACATTCTCAAAACTGGGAACGAGGCTATTTACGGTACAGTATCAGTCTACCAATTTCAAATCTGTGTGGAATCGGAATGTAACCGTTCATTTGCCCTACTGAGTATGTGTGTCAGATAACATCTGGTAGGCGATCTGAACTGGTCAGACGTTCGGTAGGTTAAACCAGAAGTATGCACTACATCCTACTATACTACCGATGCACTTTGTGAGCGTGAATTGCTAAAGTTTGAGCTGGGTCTGGCCCTTGAGATTGAGATTACTTGTTGAATGACTTGTGTAGAAAGCGAGCACAGTTGATATAGTTGAGGTTAATCCGCAGTGTATGTGGGCAGCTGCGTTGCATTATAATGCTATGCCACTGTAGATATAGAAGTTTGTGTATGAAAGTAGTGAATAGGTGCTAGTATGGGAATGAGTTAGAAAGGGTAGGCGTATACTAGTCGGCTATGGAAGTAGGTGGGCATCAAGTGCAGGATAGGCGATACACCCTAGGCAAATATAAGCGCCGCAGGAAATTTTGATGTGAAGCCATACAAATGCACCACATTTTGAGGGGGTGAGGCCATACAAACGCGAAGCTTTTGGGAAATGAACATTGCCTTGAACTTTGGGTAAGCAGGATCCACTGTTATTGCAGTTCCGCCATCACATGTCTTGGGTCCAACCTCACAACCCAATACCACAACTGTCGGAGGCAAGTAGAACGATTACCTCGTGGCACA
>CASBWJ010000026.1:0-32187 GCA_949130485.1 Agelas oroides | reverse complement strand
TAAGCAACTGAATGTAGCTCCTTACCAATGTGGTGTCCATAAGCCTTTCCCACAACCAGCAGTGCATACAGTTGCATAGCCTCGTTCCCAGGCCGTTCCCGGCTCCAGTTTTGATCGCTTGCAGTATAAAAACGGAGGGGTAGGCCTGGGAGAAAGAGTCACGTGCGTGACGTCAGGTAGACGTGAGGGGGGCGGTGCCCGATCGTTGTAATTCACAAACTTTGCGTTGATCAGCCTCGAGTCTACCATACAACGAGCTGTATTGACGCTGTCTTTCGAATGTTACAGTCTCAAGTTCTTGGACAAGATATTACAAGAAGGACCTCGAGATTCTTCGTCGGGCACCGTCCCCCCTCACGTCTACCCTCACGTCTACCTGACGTCACGCACGTGACTCTTTCTCCCAGGCCTACCCCTCCGTTTTTGGGTCACTCTAAAAGTAGGAACGGGAAATGGGAAATGAGAAATGGGAAAGGAGAAATGGGAAATGAGGAAGTGGGGAAATGGAACGGCAATGCACAAGTGGTAAGCCAGTGTAAAGGACATGTTGTGCAAAATAGCCAAAGCCATGATTACGAAAAGCAGGAAGAATAAATCAACACTAACAGTAGCATGGAAAAAGAACTGGAGTGTGTGCATATATCTACTCAGTTTGTCAGACAGTAAATAGACAATGATAGAATTGTCTCATTCAGGTATAAAGCTGTTGTACATTCCCTCCTCCACTCAGTGCATGCAAACTATAATTAACACACAGTAAATTTAATACTACTTATTTTTTCTCTACAGAGCCGGTGTGTGTATCTACTGAAGAATGACTGCAGACAGGCATTTTGTGAACTTCTATTATAATATTAGATGGAGTTTGAATAGTACATGCTGTTTAAATATTAGTGGTGTTTGTATATGTAGTCTATATCCATAACAATGCAAGCAACTGCATGAAGAAACCTCCAAATGACTCCTTGTGTATAAAGTTGGAACAAAGTATGACACAGATTCAACAAACTTCAAGAAAGCTAACAAACTGCATAGAACTAGCTTGCAGACCGTGTTGCATACCCCTTTGGCGAGTGCCAACTGTCAGGCAGGATGATCTTCTCAGTGATTGCATAGCCTCGTCCCCAGGCTCATTTCCTCTTTCCGCGCGCGAGAAAGAGCCTGGGTACGAGGCTAGTGATTGCATGCATGGATGGACATTGACTTTCTCATCACATTTGATGACTGCAGTCACAAAACATTAGCAGCCTTTTGCTGAGTGAAATGCTTCTTCCCATTTCCCCATTTCCTCATTTCCCATTTCCCATTTCTCATTTCCCATTTCCTCGTCCCTACTTTTAGAGTGACCCTCCGTTTTTATACTGCAAGCGATCAAAACTGGAGCCGGGAACGGCCTGGGAACGAGGCTACAGTCGCAATTTCGTGTGAGCACTAGTCTCGTTCCCAGAGCAATGACCGTGGTCTTTGGTCTGGGAACGAGACTGCGTGTGCGCATGCGTACAAGATTAGAAAATGGCGTCCTATGCAACGGACAGCAGTTGGGCAGTGCTGTGAACAGCTTTTTTGACCAGGATAAATTTGAAGCTACGAAGACGCTGAGTGGTTGTGAAGCTGCGCGCTGTGATAAGCATCAGTTACGTGCTAAAATCAAGGTGAGTACTTGAGCCGTTTTCGAGTTATCGTTGTTTGACAAGTGATCTGAACAAAGAAAGAATAAGAAAATGGCACTTTTGCTACAGCACACTTTTGTATTTAACTGTCTTTCGCGTTGCTTTTGGGTGACTGTATGAGTCTTGCTGATCATAAACGCTCTCAAAGAGGAAGGCTGGGTGCTTAAATCAGCTTTTAGCGTATTTGTGGTCAAGTTATATGGCTTTTGCTTAAGTATTGCATATATTGCGCGTTGGCGCCATCCCTACATAGAGAGTCTACCGACTCTCTGATACGTAGATGACTGTTCCAAACTAATAGCATTCCAGGATGGCCTCGGGATGAGGCTACCAAAATGCTACTTTTGGGGGCAAGTAGTCGGCAGTGTACATAAACTACTAGCTACTAACAATGTACATAGAAACGTTATCATACGTCTAACTTACAGTCTAACTTACACAAATGTACAGGAGCAGATGTGTGCAGTTTATGTAATAGATACTGCATGGATTTATGACTAACGTGCAATATGTGTTGCATATGTTCAATATTACTTTCTCAATGCCTGAATGGCCAGTTCTCTAGTAGGAGTCATAGTGTGCACCAGTGGTGGTCGAAGTTCCCTGGTCATTTCTAGTAATACCCCCTAGATTTAGACCTCCACTGATTTTGTGATTATTAGCATGTTGCCATAGTAACCCTTGTTTATAAAAAAACTACAATTAATTTGCCACATAGTTAATCAATGATTGTTAAGTTAGAACATGTACTTTGCTCTCTGTACTCACTCTAAGTACGATACAAATGGTAAAGCAAGAATTGAGCTAGAATCAAAATTGGGGTACGCCTTGACCACTCTGAGCAATTTCCCTCTTTCCCTCTCTCTACATATACGTATGGCGTATGAATTCCATATTTTTTAGACTGTAAATTAAACACAACCACGTGCCACAAACAAACTTTAACTTCACTCTGCAAGCTACTATTGACATCCTGATGCAGCCAGCACAAGTAGTGTGAGTGAAGATGGAAATGACTGAATGTATATGATCAGCACACATTATCATTATTTCATCTACCAGTAATCAATCAACCAGTCAAGCATGGCAGTTGCTTACTACACATGTGGGAGAAGACCAATACCAGCGTCCTCCACAGTAGACGATTCTACCACAAACTCACTGTACTTTGGACCAAAGAAAAGTATGAAGACAGTAGAGCCCATTGCTATGTGTACATGTACATATCAGGTTTATGTGCATTCCACACTGTATACAGTCATGAATGTATGTTTGGTCACATGATGTCAAGATTGGGAAAGACGGTGTTGTTTGGAAATGAAGGTTTGAAAGAGAGTGCTGGGGGCGCTTTGCAGCTTGAATGACTTGTGCACTTAGCCCCGTACCCAGGCTGCGTGGGAGGAGAGAAACGGCCTGGTACCAACTGCTTGCGCATGTGCAATCATTCCCAGAAAAACCTGGGAATCCATTTACATTTTGAAATTGTCGGTAAAATCAAAATGTATACGTCCGATATAATTTTGTATCATTGAAAGATTCAGCCGTTTACCAGTTGAATTCTCTTCAACTCTATGAAAGTAGAGGATAACCAGGTGCTGCGTATACGAAGGTGAAGATGCTTTCTTGCCGCTACCAACTAGTTTTGGTAAGTCATTATGCTATGAGGTGGTGAAATAATGAGACATGATGTTGCAACAGAAGGAAATATCTTTTAAAAATGCTTCAAGTCACCCTTTAAGTCGCCCTTCACACAGCATTTTGCATAGTTTCACTGTCTTAGCTAGTTGTAAATCAGTCTCAACAACTTTTTTTCGGTTATAAAAAAGTTTGATACCTATTACTGCATCAGCTGAGTTCAAAGTTCAATGTAAAGAACATATACAAACATAACCATATACGTTCATTAGAAAGTATCTTATACACACACACACACAGAGAACAGTATCCCGCCATATTAAAATGCGAAGTTCACCCCCTCTCGCTAATTTCTCAAATGAGCACTTGCAAGTGTTGCACTTCCACAGAAACTCAGACATACAACACGGTTTTAATCAAATTTTCAGTTTCACTTACACTAGGCCAGATTTAAGGGGGGCCTTCCAAAAATTCCTTACTTCATGGCTGGTGGAAAGATCCCATGCTGCCACCTAACAAGGGAACAACAGTGATGTTTGCTTATAAACAGTCCCTTGAACCTATGTTGTGGGTTTACATCCTGCCACTAGATTGTGCTATGAATATCGGCATGGAGGCCATGAATTCTATTATAAAGACGAGATTGGACTATGAATGGTGATTTGGGGCTATTATATAACCTGTTACCTAGCAACATATAGGATTGTTGCTCATATCTCTCTTCTACAGTGATGTTGCCTAGGTTGCCGGGCTACGCCTGATACCAATGTGTAAAACGATCCCCCAGGGAGGATATAACTATTACATACACTAAGTAAAAGGTTGATTAGGCCTGAGGTTTTATGCACACAGGTTTGAGAATTACTGTAGTCTTGTAAAAGACCGCCCAACCCCTACTTTGGCCCAATTTCCTGTGTAGGGTCAAAGTTTACTGAAATGAGTGCCCACCCTGGAGTGACTTTCGTGTTGTGTACTCCTTGAGTTTGAGAAGCATAGCAACAAGCACCATGCATATCTGCCGTAAGAACTTCATTGAAGGTTATTTGTTATGTCAGTATTACATCACTGTGATGTCACTACACTCAAAACCCAGACATTAAGCTAAAAAATAGTCTCACTGACTCCTCCACATGTGCAAAGAGGGTCTGGTGTTCTGAGTGACATTGTTATCACATGTTAGAATGACATTGCCATGGTGATATGTCAGTATTACATCACTGTGTTTGTCACTACACTCAAAACCCAGACATTAAGCTAAATGATAGTCTCACTGACTCCCCCACACGTGCAAAGACAGTCTGGTGTTCTGAGCAACATTGTTATCACATATTATGATCAGGAAAGGGTTAACGAAATTATCTTATGTCACTAAGGCCATAGAATAAAAGTTACCAATTTCTCAGACAATTTCTCAGACAATTTCTCAGACAATTACGAAACTTTCACTCATGTAACTAGGCATTTAGTACCTGCAGTAAAATATTATAAATTTATCACTCCTCATACATTTGACTGTTCTTCAATAAATGGTGGAGTTATCTTTTGAATCACCTCTTAATTATTGAAACTGATATCGATACCACAGTATCAATACTTGGTTCCTCCTGATTTCAATGCTAGTGCAAATGTAGAACATTGTGGGGCGAGTATTTTCGGACAGCACCTTTACCTTGGGTTTGTCATCTCTTTCGAAATAGAACATAAAGATGGTTTTCTGTTCTGCGAATGCCAAATGTGGTGGTGGTGTCCTGCTTGTGCAGCTCAAGAACACTGTCTACATCTTGAACTATCCCTTCATAGCAGCAGCCATATTTCTTGAGCCTGAACGAGAAATACAGGGCAGCATCATTTGGCTAGCAAGGCTTCACCAGTGCATTACCAGATCACAGTATACAGACCATGCATGTCAGTTGCTACCAGGGATTACTTGATAAAACGATACTAGATGATGGAGTGTCACACAGTAAAGTCCAGTGTGTAAACAATATTGTGTCACCTTGCGTGGGCGGATCAAAGAAGCCGCACGCACTTTAAGCATAGATTGTAAACCTACGTAACGTAGGTTTACAATCTATGCTTTAAGGAAGCAAGATTCCGCCTTGCCGTGAGAACCGTGCTTTAACCAGGTGTGAAGGTGCTTTAACCAGGTGTGAGTGCTTTAACTAGGTGTGAGCGTGCTTTAACTGGGTGTGAAAAGTACAATTAACCCAGCATAATGCTGGGTTAATTGTAATTTGCTTGTACATGGACAGTACAGTATATATGAAACATAGCTATATGACACGGAATGCATGCACGAAGCAGCAAGACAAAAAGAAAAAAGCAGCTTGCGTACTCCTAGAACAGCGCTCAATCGAGGCATATTCAAATTTGTTCGTAGCGCTACACAGCGGACTTTCGAACACTTTTTCGTTTCAACTACTCTTTTCTAAGCCTCGCAGAGAGAGCAGCAACGCTTTAAATACGCTAGAACTGCACACATTATTACACCCGACCTAGCTACTCACGCTTACGTGCGGTGAGCTGCGTAAAAAAAAGTGATTTTACCTCGTTTGGGCCATAAAACTTACAGTTCTTTATTCCTGCTTGCGTTCTTCAATTTACAATGGCAGAATTTGTCATCGCTGAAACCTGAACGGCCTAGCAGTGAGTAAATAACGCTACAGATTCAGCCATAGCAGCAACGCTCGATTTGAATTGAGAAGCCAGCTAAACACATTTGCATGACGTCACGCTTAGCAACAACCGTGTTTGACGTCATTTGCCTAGCAACCGGTGACACAAAACACTTATACCACGCCTACTCGGGATGTATCCGGTTTAAATCGCGACACCCTCGGGCGCTATGCGCCCTCGGGCGTCGCAATTTAACATCCCTCGTAGACGTGATATAAGTATTACTTGAAGCAACTGTAAACACTTGCACATGTACAGATGTAGTTACAACAATAAAAAAATCAAGTGGGATACACAATAGTTATAGCACAGTGCCAGGGATTTATGGCTGTCAGTAAACAGACCAAGGACAAGGGCTACACCCTTGTACTTGGTCTGTTTACTGCCATAAATCTCTGGCACTGTGCTATAACTATAATACGCCCCAAATATACACTCTCTTTTCTTGGAATATTTCTTTATTTTGTACGAATTACTATGGTAACAAAGCTGAAATTCATAGAGATGCTTATCACAATCACCTGATTCCATTGCTACCATATAAGGCAACGGTAGAATTTGTTACTTGTTTGGGGCGCATTTTAGTATCGGTAGTTTGAAGTATCACAAAGTCAGAACTGCAGGAGCAACCTGTATCAAAGAACTTATGTGATGTCAGTTACTGAAAAGTGAATCAAGTCTGGGATATTCAGTCTGTCATACACAAAGAAGGTAGAAAGTTTGATACATTTAGACCGAGCAAAATTTATTGTTAGTCTCCTCAGATGAACTAAGGCATGGGACATGTTATTTTTACACTAGATACACAAGTATTTACAATAGTGTGTATGGAAATCTAAAAGACCAGATGAAACTTCATTTGTGTATATACGTATGAAGCCCTAAGCTATAGCTATGGTACCATGGAAACTGTATTTGTAGGCGTGACTATGCTAATATCAATTATGCTAATATTTGAAAATATATCATTGAGCAGAAGACAACGGTTGTCACTACCAAACTTGCTATACTAATAGACCTTATGCAATACCTCTGTAACCAAACGTAAAACGGATAGTGGACAGAAATCCGGATACTACACCGCCATTTGAGTGGTAAGGAAGACTGCGGTCTATGGAGCGTAAGTATAGTGAAGCACTTTCTGAGCTCACTGCGTCAATGAGGCATGCAGGTAAGCTTATTCGTTTCAGTGAGCAAGGAGCTCGCAAACTGCTCCATTGTATCAATGTTATGCCCCACTAACTCCCTATTGGGCAGTTGATGGGGATTATAGGGGGTTTGACTGAAGACAGTGCCCCAATAGTTGGGGGGGGGGGAGAGATTTGATTACCTCAGACTGCATGGTTAACTGTATTAGTCAAATCCCCTAATCTCCCATCTTTTTCGAGGGGATTTGATTACAGGGTCTGCCCCACTATAGGGAAATTGATGTTTTAATTAGTTAAATCCTCACCTTCCCTCACTATAGCCCGATTTGGGGGGTGTGGCATAACACTGATAGGTGCATTACACTCCATAGACCGTGTCATTTTTGCCACTCAAAATAGCAGCGTAGTACCTGGATTTCCGTCCACCATCCATTTCACATTTGGTTACATGAGGTGATGACGTCAATTGCATAAGGTCTATTCAACTGAAGGTAGTATACATGGAAGTACTGTATAGCGGGTTATTTTCGTTGGTGGAAATTTTCTTGAAAAGCTGGAAGAGGCCCCCAGAATTATAACCTGTGGATCAAGGGCACTGTCAACGTCAACGGGGCACAAATAGTGAAAAAGAACCATGACCAACATCACCGATCTGAATTTACGTGTAGACAGTGCTGCATTGTGGGTGGAAACTTTCATGACACCTGAGTTAACCAAGAAAATAACGAACATTAACACCCTATGGGAATAACCCACATGATGCCAAATATTGGATAGCGACGAAACACTACGCAGAGCTTCAGTAACAATTGATTGGAAAAACTGTGACAATACTATATACCAGGTTTGGCAAAACTTTTTCTGAACATTACTACTACATAAATTAAAATCCCAACGATCGTTCCAAATGAGGATATGTTATTTAATAATAATAACAAAATCTAATATGGTACAGTCTTGTGAAAGAGCGCCCCATGATCAGAGGACCATACAAGTCTGCCAAAGAGGAGAGTGGGTACTCTTTCAAGTGTTTCCACATTTAACTATGAAAGAGCATCCAGGTCATGTTTACAGCAACTCCATACCTGAAGCAAATACTCTGACAAACAATCATGTACACAATGAACATGGAGTAGCTCACAGTGTGCGCCACATTAGCTTCATCCATCTGTGCAAGCAACCTTCTAATAACCTTTGATGAAGTATAACACAAAGTTTGTTACCTCAGTATGCATAGCACTTGAGGCTGTGCTTCTCAAACTCCACGAGTGCACTTGCAAAGTTTGCTCAAGGGTGGCACTCATTCTTTGACCCTATACAGAACATTGGGCCAAAATTAGGGGGTGAGTACCCTTTCGAGAGTGGGTGCTCTTTTGCAAGACTACCATGATTGCTTGGCCTTATATAATAATGCATAGCATGTATAAATTACTGCAGTTGTAACTTTCACTTGCAGGTCTTGAAGAGCAATGGCTCAGCAGCCCCAGCCACAGTATGAGTTTCACTATCAAAGAGTTGAACTTCTCAAAACTGAGTCTCTTGGCATTGGGTCATATGGTGCTGTCTGCAAGGCCATGTGTGATGACTTGCCCTGTGCGGCTAAAATCCTCCACCCTGCCCTCTTTCAGTTCACTGCACCTGGAGCTACAAGTGTTATGAGAAAGTTTGAGCAAGAATGTCGTCTTTTGAGAGCCATAAAGCACCCACACATTGTCCAATACTTGGGTACATACCATGATCCTGAGTCGAGGCTGCCGGTGCTCTTAATGGAGTTAATGGATGAGAGTTTGACCCGATTCCTGGAGCGATCCCACGAACCAATCCCTTTTCACACTGAGGTGAATCTATGCCATGACATAGCCCTGGCCCTCTCCTACCTCCACTCTAATGGCATCGTCCATCGTGATCTATCAAGCAACAATGTGTTACTGATTGCAGGCAGCAGGGCTAAAGTGACGGACTTTGGAATGGTGAAGCTTTATGATGTGAATCGCAGCACCATCCACCTCACTCCCCTCACTCTGTGCCCAGGTACAACTGTGTACATGTCTCCAGAAGCACTGAAAGATCGACCAGTCTACACTGACAAGCTGGACAGCTTCTCTCTTGGTGTTTTGAGTGTTCAGATCATGACACGACAGTTTCCTGATCCTGGAGATCGTGTGATTGAAGTTGAAGATTCACGATTTCCAACAGGCACAATTGAAGTTCGCATTCCTGAAATCGAACGTCGACAATCACACATTGACCTGATCAACCCAGCCCACCCACTGCTACCAGTTGCTCTAGAGTGTCTAAAGGACAGAGATGGAGAAAGGCCATCTTGTCATGAGCTTTGTGGTCACATGTCCACACTGAAAGCATCCCCCAAGTACACTGAGAGTGTGCAGCAGTCTCAAGTGAATACCAAACCAACACAAAGTGCCAACAGAGAAAGTAGGGAGAGAGAAATACAACCATCACAGCAGATACGAGACCTTCAACAACAGCTGCACACACTACGTGACCAGCTGCACACACAGAATGATCAGCTGGACACCAAAGATGACCAACTGCAAGAGAAGGAACAAGAAAATCAGCAACAACGGCAGCAGATTTTGGAACTACGGACTCTTCTCACTGCCAAAGATGAGCAACTAGCTGATATAGACCACCAGCTACAACAGAAAGAAGCAGCCATGGTTGCACATCAGCAAGAGATTCAGCAGCTCAGACAACAGCTGCAATCCAGTGAGCAGGTGGCTGCAGAGTTTCAGGGAAATCTTCTGGAGAGAGAAAAGATTATTCAAGATCAGCAGAGACAAGTTCTAGAACTGCAACAACAGTTGAGGCACAGAGAAGGGCAGAGACAAGAGGAGGGGGAGCCTAGTGGTGCAGCAGCAAGTGGAGGTAGCATCAAGCTGAGGTGGAGAGATGGTGGGAGGGCACCATGTAACATGTCTGGAGAAGTGTCTGCTGTGGATGGGAGTGTGGCATATTTCCGACCAGGGAGGTCCAAGAGTGTATTTGTCTACAATTACACTAATAACAAATGGTCTGAACTTCCTGAGTGTCCTAACTATGGTTTCAGTCTAGCAATGGTCAACAGTCTCCTCACTGCCATTGGTGGAGAGACACCAAACCTTGAAGTTACCAACTCACTCCTCAGCCTTACTGATAATAAGTGGACAAAATGGTTTCCTCCCATGTCAACCAAGCGCTGCTTGACTGCTGTAGTGTGCAGTGGTAGGTCTGTGGTTGTGGCAGGAGGACTGGGAGAAGGATACAAGAAACTGAATACTGTTGAAGTGATGGACACAGAGACCCTACAGTGGTCCACAGCCAGCAGCCTCCCAAACCCACTCTACCTAGCATCAGTAACACTTTGTGGAGACCAGGTTTACATGCTGGGAGGTTATTATCAGACTAACAAACAATCAAAGTCAGTATTCACCTGCTCACTGGCTGTCCTCCTCCAGTCTTGCCAGCCACAGTCCCTGGGAGCACAACTGAAGACTTTGTCATTAGCTAGCAGACCTGAAGTGTGGCACCAGCTAGCCGATACTCCAGTTACCTTATCCACATGTGCCTCACTGCATGGACGACTGCTGGCAGTGGGTGGGAAGGATTCAGATGATAAAAAGACAACTGTCATTCACATGTACAACACGACCACCAACTCCTGGGATGTCATTAGCCACATGGCAACTCCTCGATGTCGATGTTCAGTGGCAGTCCTCCCTCACAATGAACTCACGGTAGTGGGTGGGTTTACACCTGATGGCAAGACCAACTCTGTAGAAATTGCTAGCATCGTTTGATAAAGTGGTTTTACACACATGCTCTGCAGATACATCAGATATCATGCATTTATGAAGTGCGTGTGAGTCCAACCCTTAACATAAGTTCAATGATACAACCCTTCGAACACAGTAATGTAATCGAAAAACGCAATGCAATAATCTACACAGGACTGCCACCGATATGTCTTTAGGTTTCGCATAACAAGAGTTAGCCTCATTCCCAGGTCTCCCCTGTTTTTGTTCTTTGGTTTACGTTCAGCATCATACACAGAAACAGACGAACGGGAAAAATGGGGAAGGCCTGGGAACACTTATCACGTGATATGGACACAAGGTGGTGGTGGTGGGGGCAGTGCCTGACTACAAATTTGTGCACAATAAACCTAAGAGCTGGTTTATTACCGGTCAAGCGGAGTATCGTGAACATCTGGGTTTCTGGCTAGCAATGGAGCACTTGATAATGAAGTCTAGTATGTTATTTGAATGTGGACCCCTCCCCCCATTTCCACCTCACATCCCCCCATTTCCACGTGTCCCCATTTGCAGGAGGAAATAGCACAGGTACACTAGCACCTCATGCTTAGTTACACTTTATAGGAGGTATGGGAGCAAGATTTTTGCCTCCATACATGGCATTTGCAGCATTGGACATGTTGTTATGGTGATTTTTACTATGGGAGATCTTTCAACATGTGCTTTGCAAAAACACTTATGGTATCAATACTTGATTTCTTGACTCATATGTCACATTTGACATGTTGAAAGTCTTTTCAAAAATGGATAATGGGCTGTTTCAAGATATTTCTCACAAAATTTGCATGCTATTCTAACAAATTTTATTGCCATACCATGTGATTACTCAGGATCATTTCTTGCTACCCTTACAAACACTTGCTTAGTTTCATTCCCAGTATAGTACACACAAACACAGAAGAAGGGTTAGATGGTCAGGGAACAGCTGTCTATAATGTTGTAATGGAATATTAATATATAATAAAGTAATATATAAGGCAACAGCAGAATCTGCTGCACGTTTGTAAGACATATTAGTAACCACAGTTTGAATCATATACTACGGAAGTTTCAAGTAAGACTACAGGATCAACCTGCATCAAAGAACTCATGTGAAGTGGGGCGAGCCTGAGCAAGCAGTTGCACAAAGGGGAGAAGAGCAACCATCTGGTTAGTTATTTATTTTGCACTTACGTAACCGGGGTAGGCGGAGCCTGTGCATGTCACATGTATTCACACTCATCTGTCGTATAGTGTCTCACATGATATCTGGTGTCTGCAAGAGCAGCATGGCTTGCACAATATATCCTTTGTCCTGGGCTTACTTGGTCTTTGTTCTGCTGTTTAAACAGTGTGGCGCGCTCTGTCACATTAGATTCTTTTTCTCCTCCGTTGTTTGCAGGGTCCTTCGCAGGTCACTCAGAACACGATAATGCCATATTGATGACTCCCAAAGCATCACTTTGAGAATACGATGGTTCCATTATCACATACCCCTTAGGTTTACGTTGAGTACATGGCTGTGAGACTGCCGAGAAATAGCTACACATGCATTATCAAATTTTCACAACATAACTATGTTATTCAACAAAATTAGAAAGTATTTACCGTACGACATATGAACACATACACACATACATACACAGACACCGATTACGTTCAACACGTCAATGTGGGGCGCTAATTTTAGCAGCAGGCCTATCTTTAGGGCAACAGTCGAGGTCTTCAACAAAGTTGTTAGCATTTGTAGTCCCTCTACAACTCCAGAATGAAGACAGTAGTGCCAGCATTGGCAGGGTTACCTCACCAGATGGCAGTTCAACACGTGCAATGTCGGTAATTACAAAGCAATTTCATTTCCGGTCAACCAAAGTTATTCCGTTATTCCACTATTCCGTTATTCCGTATTCCGCGTTTTACAGCGTCCCTACGCATTCTGGTTTGTTCCCGCCCATGCACAGTTTGCTCAAAGGTTTCAGACTCTCTCATGCTTGCCATGCGCATTCTGTTTTGTTTCTGCCTATGCAAAGTTCGCTCACGAGTTTCTGACGTTCTTTCACAGGCCTTGTGCAACTTATCTTTAGCTTTCCTAGCTGATTTCACACTATCTGATTCTACTGCTCTCATACGTTTCATAGCTTTCTCTCGCAAATTACACTCTGCTTTTCGTTTGGATCGAAAGACATGATCACAGCGTTCACATGTCTTCTGTCTTACAGGTACAGCAGCTTTACGCTGCGGGCATACCTTTGTTGGAGGCATACTTACTGCCAATGGCCAATAATCAAACTCGCAAAGAATGTCTCTCCCAAGAACAAAATGGCCGCTAGCCACATGGTCCAGATTCATACACATGAGCGTTTTCCGCGGAGTAAAAAAATGGCCGACTTATCATGTAGCCGTACATTGCCGTACCAACAGGAAACGCTCTAGCTTTGCAACGAAGCATTTTCAGAGAAAATCGCTTTAAATTTTTGACCTTCATCCGCCGCTAAGAAGGTGAGTATCGTTTGTGGCAAGAATAATCACATGAAAAAGTGAGATGTTGAGTAACAGACACACAGACACACACACAGACACACAGACCAAGTACTGTAACCCTCGCTGCACAAGTGCGCCGATGGTTAATTATTTAATTTTGTACAAATTACTAGATTATATAGCGCAACAAAACTCAAATTCATAGGGATGCTTATCACAACCACTGGATTCCACTACTATACCATATAAGGTATGTTACAACTGTGGAATCTAGCTGTTGCAACCAGATGGAGTAGATACCACTACACCTGTCATGTCATATGACCACTACAATACTCAACTACAATATACTCCGAAGCCTAATCAAATTATCACAATCACCTGATTCCACTGTAATGCAGCCGATTTAGTTAGCAAGACTTGAGGTAACTTTGAGATTGATGGTTGAATATAGATGACTGAATATGTGCGAGTATATGTGCATTTATATAGTGAGTGAGATTGATGATCTAAGTGCTAATACATACTGCTCAATATCCTGCTAGTCCTATACAACAAAAGAACAGGAAACCAGTGTCTAAGAGATAAGGTCTAGTTCAGCACAAATCAAGGATTTAACACCTATACAGCCTAAGGGAAATGAGTACATAAATCAGAACAAATCAGCAAATCAGTCACCAACTTACATGAATATAGCCTTATAAGTCCAAAAGTATCTACACCACAATAATCAATTCAAGTCCACAAGAATATTCCATTACACTGCTCCCCTCCTTGTAAAACTACGTCCCGTAGTTCAGTGTGAAACAAATTCAGTGTAACGATCAGGAGCATGTCGTGCGCGGAGAGGATTCCATCGAGGTGGTATCGGATCATCATCGTAAATTTCCAAGTTGGTGCCAATACGTGGCTGCACTGGCATTGGCCTGGTCTGTTCGGAGCAGTTAGACGGGGTTGTGAGATGCGAATTGATATTCAAGCGAGTACCAGGGTGACATGGCTTGAGTCGATCAAAGTGAACAACAAGTCCTTTTCTCCCTTGGAGGCTTTGAATACGATAGGTTGCATCAGACAGGCGTTTCACAACCACAAATGGGCCAGTCCATAGCCTCGTTCCCAGGCCCTGCGCGTTCGTCGCTTGCAGTACGAAATTCGCGCAGAGGGCCTGGGCTCGTTCATCACGTGATGTGTGCCGCAGCCGTAATTTTACGTCACACCAGATATGGCCGCGCCGTGTTGCAGCATTGCCATTGGTTGTAGAGATAACCACAAATGGAGTTGGAAGAAC
Organism: Agelas oroides; assembly: GCA_949130485.1. Taxonomy (NCBI): domain Eukaryota; kingdom Metazoa; phylum Porifera; class Demospongiae; order Agelasida; family Agelasidae; genus Agelas; species Agelas oroides. Next base: position 17,495 of record CASBWJ010000026.1, on the reverse strand, counting down.
CTGAAACAGGTCACGCCCGTACGATAGACTACAATAGTAAACTCGAGCTGAAGAAGACGAGGAGTCGAAATCCAGGGTCGACCTAGTAACACGATGTGGCAAGGTATCTGAATATAGACGTCTACTATCCAGCTAAACATGGCAGCTTGTGCTCTTTCGCTGCCGAGACTTTTAGCACTTAGGTAAGTTCGTACACGAACCATTACTGTGATCTCTGTGGGCCTCTTTCAACGCTAAACTGGGCGCTAGCTCATCTATGACATCATTGATTCCAGTAGAATGGACGTGACGTAAGCTGCAGCACACATCACGTGATGAACGAGCCCAGGCCCTCTGCGCGAATTTCGTACTGCAAGCGACGAACGCGCAGGGCCTGGGAACGAGGCTACCAGTCCAAGGATGATGAAACTTCTTCGATCCTCCACGTGGTACAACAGGGGAATGTAACCACACTTGGTCTCCTATGGAATGTGGCTTGCCATGCACTCACTGGTCATAGAACTCCTTTTGTCGTGCTTGTGCTGTGTTAATGTGGTCTCGAACATGATCATAGGCTGCACACATCCTGGATCTGAGGTTGGCTGCAAATTCATTAGGAGACACCTCCTCCGAACTGTTGGTATCGTACATTACGTCAGCAGGGATTGTTGCTTGGCGACCAAACATAAGAAAGAATGGGGTGTATCCAGTGGTGGCCTGCACACTTGTATTGTAGGCCATACACACTGGGCGTATGTGAGCTTCCCATGTCAACTGGTAGTCTTTGAGGCTGGTTGACAACATGTTTAGAAGTGTCCGATTGAAACGTTCTACCAGCCCATCACATTGAGGGTGGTAAGGTGTTGTACGGGTTTTGCGAATGTGTAACAGTTTACAGATCTCTGCAATGAGTTCAGATTCAAACTGTCGTCCTTGATCTGTGTGCAGCTGTTCAGGAATGGAGAAACGGAAGAACAGTTCATTTGTCAACTTCTTTGCCACAGTAGTTGCTTCTTGGTTGGGGATGGGATACGCCTCCATCCATCGTGTAAAATAATCTCCAACCACGAGTATGTAGGAATTTCCAGCATCACTCTCAGGTAGTGGTCCAAGGATGTCCATTGCTACTATCTGCAATGGGTAACTGGCTTTGACAGGTTGAAGTGGAGCTCTTGACTTTTGAGGTGCGGTCTTCCGGGTGGCACAGGTGGGACATGTTCTGCACCAGTCTCTAACATCATTCCACTGACCAGGCCAGTAGAATCGTTCCTTTAGCCGAAGCATTGTCTTCTCTTCACCCAAATGACCACTTGCTACACCTGCATGCAACTCTTGCAGAATCTCTGTCCTCAGAATTGTTGGAATCACCAGCTGATACCGGACAGAGGAACCTTTGTCATTCTCAAAGAGTCTCCATAGCTGGCCATTCTTCGCTTGCAGCTGATCCCATTGCTGAAACAGCCGTCGACACTCTGGTCTCTCACTTTTTAAGTGGTCTGCATGAGGCTTCTGTTTGCCTTCTAGGGCACGCAGCACAGGCCCTAACACTGGGTCTTGCAGTTGCAGTTGGCGGATCTCTTCCGGTGATCGTCCACCAAGGCTCTCAGTAGTGATAACGGCATCAATGGTGATTGGCTCCGGTGCTGCATCTGGCATCATGTAGTGCTGCTCTCTTCCACACTAACACACAACACACACACAACTCGTGGGAGGTCATCAGTCACATGACAACTCCTCAACGTCGATGTCTAGTGGCAGTCCTCCCTCACAAACAACTCATGGTAGTCAGTGGGTTTACAGCAGGTGATGAAGCCGGCTCAGTAGAAATTGCTAGCATCGTTTGACAAGGTGGTTTTACATCTGAAACTAATACTGTAGAAATTGTTTCATATAGTACACATACTATGTAAATTGAATGTGAGACCACAGTTAGGTTATATTGTCGTATTGACGCCACTTTCTGTTTCATTTAGTAGATAATAATATTGTATTGGGGCAAGCCTGAGTAAGCCCCACACTAGTGGATTTTCTCTGTCTCTCTCTATATATACATATATATGTATACATGGTGTATGTATTCCTTGTATAGAATGCAAACTAATGCAACCACGTGCCATGTATGAACAATTTCACTCTGCAAGATACTACTGACATCCTGATGCTGTCAGCATGAGTAGTGTGAGTAAGAGGGCTATGAGAGACGCTTGGGAGGAGCGCAGCAAGTCATTCAAGCCGCAAAGCGTCTCCAACACCATCTTCCAGACTTACTTTGCCAATCAACACCCTCTTCCCTGCTCTCAACTTCATGTGACCAAATATATATAGATGACTGTTCCAATCTAATTACATTCCAGGATGGCCTGGGAATGAGGCTACCAAAATGTTTTTGACAAGTAGTTGGCAGTGTACATAAACTACTAGCTACTACATAGAAACGTTATCATACGTCTAACTTACACAAATGTAGAGGAGTCAATGGGGAAGCCTTGCGCTGTGCGCAGTTTATGTAATAGATACTGCATGCATTTATTCTCAATAACGGGTGGAGCCCGAGGACAAGGGTGGTTATTGTAAACCATAAATCCCAGACTAACATGCATTATGTGTTACGTATATTCTCTAACTTGATTGGTCTTTGCTTATTTTAGCAAACATACAAGATACTTTCCACGTACTGTAAACAAGGTAGCTTATAGGAAACATCATTTTACTATAGAAACAAGGTTGAAGTGGAGAATATAGAAGCCCATATCTCTTACTATACGTCACAAGAATTGGTACAAGTTACACAATGAATGTGCAATGAAATTGGAGGTTAAATCATTATCAACTTTCTATACCTGAAAAATATCACTCATTTATTGCTTTTGACTTTGTTACTTGTGCACTCGTAACAATACAGATGGCTAAATGTTCGTCATATTTTTTTATTCACACAATGTCTGAATCACAATTTTAATGATACCATCCTGTATCAGACAAATTCATGACATCTTTCTGGTACTATGGTGATAATTCAATAGTACTTTCTAAATATCCGAATGACCAGTATCAGGCAAATTCATGATATTATATAATTATCACCATAGTACAAAGCTATACCGGAAAATATCACGAGTTTGTTGCCGTCTGTATTGTTACGAGTGCGCAGCACGAGTAACAATGCCAACGGCAACAAACGAGTGATATTTTCTCCGGTATAGCTTGGTACTATGGTGATAATGATTTTATCATACGAACCTTCGATTTCATTGCACGGTCCGACGCAGCGCACGTGACTTGTAGTACCTGATACGGATTCTCGCGTGACTTGTAGTACCTGATACGGATTCTCACGTGACTTGCAGTACTGATACGGATTCTCGCGTGACTTGCAGTAAAAAATACGGCTTTTTATAAACTGCGTGCAGCTGCAAGGCTTCCCCATTGACTCCCATACATTAGCGTGAGTTAGACGTATGATAAATTCCTGTATAGCTTTGTACTATGGTGATACTTCAATGTTACTTTCTAATTACCTGAATGGTCAGTATCAGCTGACTAATTCATGATATATTCCTGTATAGCTTGGTACTATGGTGATACTTCAATGTTACTTTCTAATTACCTGAATGGTCAGTATCAGCTGACTAATTCATGATATATTCCTGTATAGCTTTGTACTATGGTGATACTTCAATGTTACTTTCTAATTACCTGAATGGTCAGTATCAGACTAATTCATGATATATTCCTGTATAGTTTTGCACTATGGTGATACTTCAATGTTACTTTCTAATTACCTGAATGGTCAGTTCTCCAATGGGAGTCGTAGTGCGCACCAACGGTGGTCGTCCCTGGTCATTTCTAATGAACCCCTCAGCACTCAGCTTCTCTAATAACGGTAGAACAAATGACAGTGTTTTCCTGTTCTGGTTCCTATAATTAGAGAACAAAAACCAGCTTTACAGACTAAACTCATATAGACAAATCAGTATATGTAACCAGAGAATGCACATCACTGTCCCGCCCTTAATGGAAGTTCAGCGATACGGCACTTTGAACGCAGCAATGCGATCAAATATGCAACGGAATAATCTTCGATTTCTACACGGGACTGCCACATATGTAACTAGAAGAATGCACACCATTGTGGGAGTAGCCTCGTTCCCTAGTTCTCCCCACCCACAAATGAATAAAGTGATATGGAAAGCTGGGCGGGACATGAGACCGAGGCTATTGTGGGTGCAATACTTTAACTTGCCTTGTCACCCTGGCACACACAGGCATTCAAACTGATCTTAGAAGCCTGCTCATTTAGTGATTTAGCCACACAATAACTCCTCAAGCCAGGTGTTCTGGGTTCCATGTCCAGTAGCTGCCGGCCTTTTCACTTTCCTCTATTTTCATCTCATAATATCTCTTGAATGAGGCAAAATGTTTTAAAAACACCAACTCAATTGTTGAACACACACACACAGGATTTTATATTTTCACTTTTGGTATTGACTACACTGTACACAACTACTTCAAATTAGTGGGCTCAAACAGTGAACTGAGCCTTCCAAAAAATTTCATATCAGCTCTTCGGTACTCCTACTACTACTACTACTCAGCAGCTGTTCTTATAAACAACTGCCTGAACCTAACGCTTGTGGGTTTCGTGATGACTCACTTCCACTATGAATACACTGAGTAGAGTCATGAATATATGTGCTGGTATCGTGAGACCCTCCTGAACGCACAGATGCAAACAAGTGTATTTGAGGGGCACAATTCATATTTGGTAGTTGTGGCTTGGTAGAAAATAGAAACACAATTAAATGATAACAAAGCACCTGATCAGCCAGTAATCAACATGGAAAAATTGGCAGGATTTTTAAATTGGTGATTGGGGCCAAAATTGCCAAAATTTCAAAACTAAAACCCCTGCCAAATTTTCCAGTTATACCGTATTTGAAGAATTAATTTATTTGTTCATTTACAGTATACAAGAATACAGAAACGGGAGAACAATGCACCAATGAATTCATGCTCTTATAACAGTATTCACGACAAAACTTGTACAATTTGTGTCATACAATGTGGAACCCATAAGTGTTTGGTTAGAGGGACCACTTATAAACAAGCTTCACTTTGCTTTCAATATTCAGCGACCAGATAAACACTGACGAGGAAATGAATTTTTTTTTCGTGAATTTTAACATTTTTGGAAGGCTCATTAATGGGCCTAAACACCTCATGAAAGTGAAATTGAACTTGAGCACATGCCTCATCGGCAACAAACTCCAAGTCAGTCTCCTCCTCCCACACACACTACACACTCTCTCCCTCTCCTCCACTCAACTCGCGTGTTTGTCCAATCAGATCCTTGCCATCAAATTATATGATAAGTATTGAATGGGAAACAACCACTTGACTCCACATTCTTTCAGCAGTCTTCGTGTTGGTTTACTGATACGATACTTTGACAGTTTTCCATGCTTTTTCCCTCCATCAGGACTAGCTATGACATCACAACTGTCACATGATTGCAATGAATTTTTAACTCACTTGGAGGGCAGAGCTTCTTCAGATGAGCTTGTCTATGTATAGAAAGAGATTTACCACATTAGAAGCGTTAATGGGTCATTTCCTTCTGATATCACTTCCTGTTTAAAGGATCAGTAAGTAAAAAAAAAACATTGTTCTGCATGAAAAAAGTCTTAAGTAGCTCATTAACTTAGTATGCTAGTGTTTGGTAAGTTACGAGTACATGTGACCTTTCACAAGTAGGAATATAGGTTTGTTGGCTCAAAGTTCCTACATTCTGTGTCAGCTTCTTGTGCATTCAGGTAAATCCCAGCTAAGTAATTATGTAAATGCACACTGTTTAAAACATCGATATAGACTTGGCTTATGTCATATCATGTCAAGACTACTTTATGTCATAACGACATACGATATATCGTAGCAGCTCTAATATGTACATGGGCGCTCTTTGGTGGTTAAATGCAGAAACACTCGAAAGAGTGCCCACTCCCCTCTTTGGCAGGCTTGTAAGGTGCTTCCCCCATGGGCACTCTTTCACAAGACTATGGTACAGGCATATGGAACGTGTGATGTCACATAAGGAGGAAATTTTTCTTCTGTAGTCGCTGTGAGAGGTGAGGGTGGTATGGCTGAGTAGAGGTAGGTGATATGATACCACAATTATTGATACCACCAATACGATACTGATATTTACAATATCAATACTTGGTTTATTACTCAAGTGCTTGAAACAATATCAAAGGTTGTAAATATCAATACAATACCATCTTTCACTTTCTTGCACAAAACTTTCCTGCTAAACAGTATATGCTTCACTGACCTCAGTTCCGATAGGTCCACACTCCCTTGGGTCACATGATCCAGGATCCAGCCTGGAGTACCGACAAGAATGTCGATACCCGACTGCAAGGTGTTCTCCTGTAGCTCATACACTGCACCTCCATAGATACAGTAGGAGGAAAGTGACATAGGGGCAAGAGTTTTGAACTCTTTATGAACCTGGAGAAATGACATTGCCATGGTGATATGTCAGTATCAAAACCCAGACATTAAGCTAAATGACAGTCTCAATGACTCCTCCACACGTGCAAAGAGGGTCTGGTGTTCTGAGCAACAATGTTATCACATATTATGGTCAGGAAAGGGTTAACGAAATTATTTATTAGTTGCAGGTATGAGTGCAGGAAGTTTGTGACTCACTGTTTGACGTCAGCTGGAGGTATTAGTGCAACGGACTCCTCGAGTAAGTGGTAAATTGTGTAACTTGTGATGCCTCAGAAACTTGTGGCTCACTCAGCATACAATACGTATTGAGGTACAGTGGAACCCCTCTATAGCGGACACCATCGGGAACCAACATTTTGTCATTGATAGCGAGGTGTCCCTAACTGAGGGGCTTCCTGTATATTTCCGGTAGGTGTGGTACTGCATAATCGGACTGTTAAGCACAACGTGGCCATGTTTTCAAGCTTTCCTTTGCTGTATGCTGGCAGGGAAGGCTAAGCAGAGGCTAGTACTACCAGTAACAGCACTAATCTAATGTCAAGTTGTTAACTACAGCAGCAATGGTGGACAATCTTGCTGAAAAGGTTGACGGGTGGTTATACGGAGTAGGGGGGGTGTCCGCTATTCAGGGGTTGCTCAAGTATTAAAGTGAACGGAGGGACAGTTGGGACTTTCGGAATTGTTCGTTACATCGTGGGTGTCCGCTGTTGAGGGGTGTCTGTTAAGTGGGTTCCACTGTAGAAGCCACTGCTACTTCATACTACGTAGCTGTTGTACATGTACACTACGGTAGCTACCTGAGGCACCTTTACAAACTCGTTTCCTTAGCCTACTGACTTGCACATGTTACTACTTTGTACAAATCCTCTATTTTTTCGCACACCCCGTTTCTTGTAATATTTGGTAGAGTAAGTTAGCAATTATATTCGGACGCTCAGAAGCGGAGGGAAAACTGTGTAAACATTCCGCGATACCACAAGACTGTAGCTGAGGTACGCGGTACCTGGTGCACCAAAAATGACGCCCATGTTTCTTTCCATAAAGTACGCTAGTTGATTTATGTGCAGTATAAATAGGTGAGTTCAAATGATATCGTGCAATATCTCAAGAACTACTCAATGCACAAACACCGGACAAGTTCCAGCATGTAGCCAAGAGCCTGTAGATTCTACTGATGCTAATATTGTGGAGACTTCAACTTGTTTGGAGACAACACAGCAAGAAACGACAAATTTCACCGTCCGATTATTGATCGAATCGGACTGGTCCATGTTCAGCTGCACCCCTGAGTGTTCAAAGCAGCTACCGCTACCAAAATATATTGCGAACTGGGGAGGTCTTGGGGCATCGTATCGATGCTAAAATCTCTCCAAAAGCAGCTTCAGAGAAGGCACAAACAACAGTGTCTGAAAATAGATACACTTCTCTGAATATTGAGGTTTTTTGGACAGCCGTTTTATCGCTTCTAGCGCCAACAGGAAACAATGAGCAGGCGTCATTTTTGGTACACCAGGTACCGCGTACCTCCGCTACAGCGTTGCGGTATCACCGAATGTTTACGCAGTTTTCCCTCCGCGTTTGAGTGTCCGAATATACCTGTCGTCCGATGATTGCTAACTTACTCTAATTTACAATTTATCAATTCATAAAGCTAAAAGTTGCCGTGCCGTGTGCGCTGCAAATATTTTAACTTGAGTCGTCTTCACTCCCTGTCTCTTACATGCTGAGATGCTACAGTTTGGCAGTAGCATACTCGACGAGCTGAAGTACACATTGACAAAGAAATATTTGAATGCGCTCATTTGAAACTTACGTAAGTGATCGGTCCAAGCACACACACACACACACACACACACACACACACACACACACACACACACACACACACACACACACACACACACACACACACACACTTGCAGTCCCGCTAGTGTGGGGCTTGCTCAGGCTCACCCCAACAAATTTTCAAGTTCACTTCACAGTAGTAGGCCCCAGTAGGAGCCATCCAAAAATTGTCTTCATTGAACAAGTGTCACTAGTACAGCACCAAGACAATCCTAAGAACTAGGGCTTGCTTTTAAACAGTCCCTAGGATCTAACACTTGTGGGTTTACATCCTGCACTAGGTTGTGCTATGAATATCTACACGAAGGCCATGAATTCTATTATAAAGCTTGATTGGCTATGAATACTGCCTACTATAAAAGCTGGCTAATTGCACACTCATCTACCCTTTCCGCAAGTTTGTGTGGCTGTTTGCATGGACCAGACAGACAGGATTTAACCTGAGGGGGTCAGACCTCCTCTGTTGGGGGTCACGAAGTATCAGTGTAACATAAAGTGCCACAGCAGTCGGGGGTCAAGAAGCTATCAGTGTAACATAAAGTGCCATCAGTAGCATAGCTACACCCGGGCCCATACAGGCCCTGAATTTCTGAGTGCCCTGGTAAATCATGTGAGGTCAACTTACCTGAACCCAGTGGCATAGCCAGGAATGGGCCTAGTAGGGCCAGGCCTGACCACCCGAAAATCAAGCTTACCTTATAATATTAACAATAGTTCTTGCTTTCAAGTAGCTATATAGTTATAGTTGCCAGTTCTGCACAGACCAGTACCGTGCTGTATCAGCAACTTGCACGACTCAATGCTTTCACGTGAGGTCGAGAAGGATCCACGTGCCCACACAAAACGGCCATGCAGGCTACTAAACATAGCATATTGACTAGAAGGAGAGTACATCTTCACCCCTTCACCCACACTCTCAATTACCCCTTGTCTTCCTTGTTACCCTAGTTTCAGCCATAATTGTGTATAAAATTGGAGTGACCAATTTCAGCCATGACTTACACAATGAGAAGTGTGCAAGTCACTACTGCAGCTAGCCTCGTTCCCAGGCCCGTTCGAAAAATCCGATTTTTCGAACAGACCTGGGGACAAGGCTATACTGTAGCAAACTACAGTCATTCAAGCTAGGCGTTTGTTGAAGCGACCACGATCAAATTTTTTTATCGGCAAAAAATGCGCTTGATCGTTTCCTTCTAGAGCCTGGGACCATGCCGTGTAAAAGACCAAGACTGACCTTAGATAGCTATTTTGAAAAAGCAAGTGGATCTGGCAGTGAAGCGTCGACTCAAACGTGTATGGGTGTCTATATGTGTTTTCTATGCAAAATAAAGTGCCAATAGTCTCAGAGCTTCCACGCTTCATGCGGGAAAGGGGAAACTCCCCACTCCCGCACCCACCCCCCTGTTGGGCCCGACCACTCTTCAAATCCTAGCTACGCCACTGCACAGTTCATACAGGCATACGGTCTGAAAAATCAAAAAATTAACTGTGAACAAAAACTAGATGTAAGCGGGTCTGTGAAACTGGAAATATAATTACCATGGCCTTGTGGGATCATTTTCAGTTGAGGCTTTATGGACCACATGCATGCTGGTGACGAATGCCATGCCATCATAAAGATGGAAACAGTCGATCTCTTCATTGTGGTCATATCAGGGGGACACCATCACAGGCCACATTCCGAAGATTTCATTCACCCTACATACGCCAAGGCAGTGTCTCAATTATTTGGAAGGGTATCAAAAGTTGCAAATACTAATACAACACTTTCAATTTCACTGTTACATATGTTGCAGTTGGCACTTAATCACACGTATGGTAAATCTTCACACGAAAAAATTTCATACATTAATTTTACCACCTTGAAGTCTCATGCAAAATATACAGAAATTTTGCACCATACGAAAATTTCCCACTATACTGTATATGCTTCACTTCCACCAACTGACCTCAGTTCTGATAGGTTCAGAGTCCCTCGAGTCACATGATCCAGGGTCCAGTCTGGAGCACCCACCAGGTCAATACCCGACTGCAAGGCGTTCTCCTGTAGCTCATACACTGCACCTCCATAGATACAGTAGGAGGAAAGTGACACAGGGGCAAGAGTTTTGAACTCTTTATGAACCTGGAGAAATGACATTGCCATGGCAATATGTCAGTATGACATCACTGTGATGTCACTACACTCAAAACCTGTACCCAGGCATTACTCCTCCACATGTGTAACGAGGGTCTGGTGTTCTGAGCAACATTGCTGTTACATATTATGATCAGGAAATGGTTAATGAAATTATCTTAGGTCACTAAAGTCATAGAATTAAAATTACCAATTTCTCAGACAATCTCGAAATTTTCATTCATGTAAGTAGGCTTTTACTACCCGTGATGAACATTAGTAAACTTTTTGTGTTCATCAGTCCTTCTACATTTGACTGTTCTTCAATAAATGGTGCGAGTTATCTTTTGATTCACCTCTTTAATTAGTGAAACTGATACCAATACCACAGTATTGATACTTGGTTCCTCCTGATTTCAATACTAGTGCAAATGTAGAACATTGTGGGGCGAGTATTTTCGGACAGCACCTTTACCTTGGGTTTGTCATTCTCTTTCAATATAGAACATGCAGATGCATATGGTTTTTCTGTTTGTCTACATCTTGAACTACCATATTTCTTCGAATAGACGTCATCCTCAAATAGTAGCCGCACAACCTGAAGCTCTTGAATGAAATAAACACCACCCTCAAATAGTAGCTGTGACTAGTAAACACAGCACGTCCATACGTGTGTGAATGATTTCTGACGAAGGTCACCACGCTAGCGCTATGACTGTTTGTGTTGTACAAGTTGTTCCCACGGCTGACAGCAGGACTGAGAGGCTGCACGTACTACTGACAGTGTCTAGCAACCATCACCGTCTCACTTGTATGTACCTTACCCAGCTGTCATTGATGTCTCTGAGCTTTCCAAAGAAATAAACACTCCCCTCAAATAGTACCCGCACAAAACGAGCAACTAAATAAAAAGTAGCCGCGGCGTCTGATCGAAGTGTTACGCAGCTACACATCTGTTTACTGCCATAAATCTCTGGCACTGTGCTATAACATACACCCCCTTCTCGCTCACACTCGCCCCAAATATACACCCCTTTTCTTGGAATTACTATGGTAACAAAGCTGAAATTCATAGAGATGCTTATCACAATCAGCTGATCCCAATGCTACCCTATAAGGCAACAGTGGAATCTGTTGCCTGTTTGGGGAGTGTATTAGTAACTACAGTTTGAACTAGCACAAAGTCCCGACACTGCACGAGCAACCTGTATCAAAGAACTCACATGAAGTCAGTTCCTGAGAAGTGAATCAAGTCTGGGATATTCAGTCTATCATACACAAAGACGGTAGGAAGTTTGATACATTTAGGACAAGTAAAGCTTGAAGTCTTCAGTGAAGACGTACCCTGCACTGCTTTATGGTGTAGTTGTGAAACAAAGTGACCCTGAGGCGTTATTTAACAGTTTTCAGTAAAGGAGTATCATGTTTGGTTTCACATATCCTGCTTAGTGCGTGGTTTGCATGGTGTCTGGTGTTCGTTTCAGGGGCTGGTATGTGTTATATCTGCTGGTGTTGGGTTGGGGAGGGATGGGACATAAGCACAATTCGCATTCTGGGTGACACACTCAGTGGGTGTGTCACTCAGGACCCCAGGGTGGGCCCCATGGGGGCTTGTGCTATCCACCCCACTCATCCTTTTTGCAGGGGTTTCACGTATCCTGCTTAGTGTGTGGTTTGAATGGTATCTGGTGCTCGTTTCAGGGGGGCTGGTATGTGTTATATTTGCTGGTGTTGGTCTGGGTGACATGCTATCCACCTAACTCACCCATTTTGCGTGGTTGCATGCACGGGTGAGGCCTAGTGTTGTGCATGTAGGTGGGTACACAAACGGATAAATCAAGGGCTGAGGAGCATTGTGGCAACACAAAATCAATTACAAGTAAGTGCATGAGTTGCAGTTGAATAAATGTAAGCTGAAAATTGTTTGCAGCTGTTACTATAAAGCAGGGTTTTAATTGCTGTGGGAGTTGTTGTCCTATGCTAGGGTTTGCAAAGAAAATTCTTCCAGGTAATGGGGGTGTATTCAGTGTTTGTTGGTTTGCACGGTCACTCAGCTTTGCAGTCCTTCAAATGTGTGTGTGTGGGGTGTGGACACACGTTGTGTGCATACACAAAGCTCACTTTCTGTCTTCACCACGCTTGGCACAGCTGTTCTGTCTTTACTGCATTCTGGCATGGTTGTACAGTCGTGAAACTCACCTTCTATCTTCACCAGACCCCATCTTGGCTTTGTCTAGTATGGACTTACTCACCTGTCTACCCACCAGTGACCAGGGTATGTACAAACTTACCAGTCGGTACAACGTACAAATAATGCCCAGACTCCACCGTATCCGAAGTATTGTGGACACACGTTGAGTTTGCGAATACCCGGACTCTACCGTATCCAAGGTATTGACCATATTAAAATGGCGGACGATCCCGACGTTAAATAGGAAACAGCTGGAAAAGCAGAGGGTAGAACCGCCTTGCTCCCTATGAGGTACACATACGTCCCATTCTTTTTTTTTTACAATGTCAATGCTACTATCAGTTTTAGAAATCGTTTAACCCTGTCTGTATGTACATTTAAAATTTTTTCACTGGACTGACAAACTGACAGACGGACAAAACTGATTGCTTAACCCCTTCACGTATGCGCATGCAGGGTAATTACCGTATTGTCCCGTGCAAGCGCCCATCCCGCCAGTTCTGTGGTTTGTGAGGTCCTCCGTGTAACCGCCCACCATGTAAAATTCTTGCGTGGTGACTCAAAAGTTCACAGTTTGAGCTCACGTAGACTGTTGTGATGAGTTTCAGGTGCCACTACATCCAGCAGCAAGGTTTGCACACATCGGTCGTAGCCTCGTCCACAGCGTTCTTCGCTTGCAGTAAGAAATTCGCGTACTGCAAGCGATGAACGCTGCAAAGCTATGGCAACGAGACTTCGGGCTGGTCCATTTTCTAGTAGGATACAGCTTTCTCTACTGCCGCGCTGGCCTCGTTTGCCTAAAAAAGGAAGCGCAGGCGAAGCTACGACGCGAGTCAATTCAGTAGCGCCTGTCAGTTAACTTCAGATCCGGGGTGGGCGCTTGCACGGGCATAGTTGGACCTCCCCCGTGTAAGGGCCCACCCCCGATTTTTCGGGCTTGAGCTGCGAGCGCCCATGGGCGTTTGCACGGGACAATACGGTAATTGTTAGTCTCCTCAGGCGAACTAAGGCATGGGACATGTCATTTTTACACTAGATACACAGGTAGTTTCACTAGTGTGCACAGAAATATAAAAGACCAGATTAAACTAACCTACACATAACAACATGGAAACTGTATTTGTGGGCGTGGCTATCAATTATCACTAATATCAATTATGCTAATAATTGGGAATAAAGTATTGTCAAAGGCGGAGCAGAAGACAACGGTTGCTCGCTACCAAACTTGCTATACTAATTCAACTGAAGATAGTATACATTGAAGTATCTGGAAGGACCAGCAGCCTCCTATAGTATTCCTGCATGATGCCAAAAATTAATATTTGGATAGCAGTGAGACACTATGCACGCTACAGAAGCAACACCAACAACAAACTTACCTTCTTCCAGAAAGTTTTGGTATTCTCTGATGGTAAGTAATCCTTCGAGTCATGTTCGATTGTTTTGTTTGGAGTTCTTCTGTTCTGCCTTGACACAAACAGTTCTCATGCACATGGTCGGCAGTATGCCCCCTACCAATTGCATACTACAGGAGGGGGGGGGGGGGGGGGGGGGATTTGCAGGCACAAGCTCTCTTCCACACCCACTTTAACTGTCCGTGCAGGCTTTATTTTAACATAACCCTTGGTGGGCGGGGCTTCAGTAACTATTGATTGGCAAAATTATGACTATACTACCAGGTTTGGCAAGTCTTTCTTATAATTATTACTAATCTAATAATAAAATTAAAATCCTAAGTACCGTTCCAAATGAGGATATGGTTAATAAGATGAAAACCTAATACCGTAGTCTCATGAAAGAGCGCCCATGGGCAGAGCACCTTACAAGTCTGCCAAAGAGGAGAGTGGGTATACTCTTTCTACATTTAACTACAAGAGCACCCAGGTCATGTTTGCAGTAACTTGATACCTGAAGCAAATAATCTGACAAAGAATAATGCACAACGGAGCCACGTTGAAGTAAAGTCCGATGGCAATCAACATTCTGAATGGTATGATGTCACCATGAACATGGAGCAGCTTAAAGTGTGTACCACAAAGTAAACTTTGACCCTATACATAACATTGGGCCAAATCTAGGGGGTGGGTATCCTTTCGAAAGTTGGTGCACATTTGCAAGATTACCATAATTAAGTGTGCTTGGCTTTATATAAAACTGCATAGCATGTATAAATTACTACAGTTGTAACTTTCATTTTCAGGTCTTGAAGAACAATGGCTCAGCAGTCCCAGCCACAGTATGAGTTTCACTATCAAAGAGTTGAACTCCTCAAAAATGAGTCTCTTGGCATTGGGTCATATGGTGCTGTCTGCAAGGCCATGTGTGACGACCTGCCCTGTGCTGCTAAAATCCTCCACCCTGCCCTCTTTCAGTTCACTGCCCCAGGAGCTACAAGTGTTATGCGAAAGTTTGAGCAAGAGTGTCGTCTTTTGAGTGCCATAAAGCACCCACACATTGTCCAGTACTTGGGCACATACCATGATCCTGAGTCGAGGCTGCCGGTGCTCCTAATGGAGTTAATGGATGAGAGTTTGACCCGATTTCTGGAGCGATCCCGCGAACCAATTCCCTACTACACTGAGGTGAATCTCTGCCACGACATAGCCCTGGCCCTCTCCTACCTCCACTCTAATGGCATCGTCCATCGAGACCTATCAAGTAACAATGTGTTACTGATCGCTGGCAGTAAGGCCAAAGTGACCGACTTTGGAATGGTGAAACTTTACGATGTGAACCGCAGCACAGCCCACCTGACCCCCCTCACTCTCTGCCCAGGTACAACCGTGTACATGTCCCCAGAAGCACTGAGAGATCAACCAGTCTACACTGACAAGCTGGACAGCTTCTCTCTTGGTGTTCTTTGTGTTCAGATTATGACCCGACAGTTTCCTGACCCAAGCAATCGTGTCACCATAGTTGAAGATTCACGATTTCCAACTGGCACAATCGAAGTGCCTGTTCCGGAAACGCAACGTCGTCGATCGCACATTGACCTGATTCACCCAGCCCACCCCCTGCTAATGGGTGCTCTAGACTGCCTAAAGGACAGGGACAGAGAAAGGCCATCTTGTCATGAGCTTTGTGGTCGCATGTCCACACTGAAAGCATCCCCCAAGTACACAGAGAGTGTGCAGCAGTCTCAAGTGAATACCAAACCAACACAAAGTGCCAGCAGAGAAAGTAGACAGAAAGAAATACAACAATTACAACAGATCCGAGACCTTCAACAACAGCTGCACACCAAAGATGATCAACTGCAAGGGAAAGAACAAGAAAATCAGCAACAACGGCAGCAGATTTTGGGACTACGGACTCTTCTCACTGCCAAAGATGAACAACTAGCCGGTAAAGACCACCAGCTACAACAGAAAGAAGCTACACATCAGCAAGAGATTCAGCAGCTCAGACAACAGCTGCAATCCAGTGAACAGGTGGCTGCAGAGTTCCAGCAAAACCTTCTGGAGAGGGAGAAGATGATTCAAGATCTGCACAGACAAGTCCTAGAACTGCAACAGCAGTTGAGGCAGAGAGGAGGTCAGAGACGAGAGGAGGAGGAGGCTAGTGGTGCAGCAGTAAGTGGGGGTAGCATCAAGCTGAGGTGGAGGGATGGTGGGAGGGCACCATGTAAGATGTATGGAGAAGTGTCTGTTGTGGATGGGAGTGTGGCATATTTTCAACCAGTGGGGTCCAAGAGTGTATTTGCCTACAATTCCACTAATAACAAATGGTCTGCACTTCCCGAGTGTCCTAACTCTTATGTCAGTCTAGCAATGGTCAACAGTCTCCTCACTGCCATTGGTGGGAAGACATCAAACCGTGAAGTCACCAACTCACTCCTCAGCCTCACTGATAATAAGTGGACAAAACAGTTTCCTCCCATGCCAACCAAGCGCTGGTTGACTGCTGTAGTGTGCAGTGGCAGGTTTCTGGTTGTGGCAGGAGCACTGGGAGAAAGAAGTAAGAACCTGAGTACTGTTGAAGTGATGGACACAGAGACCCTACAGTGGTCTACAGCTGGCAGCCTCCCACACCCACTCTACCAAGCATCAGCAACACTCTGTGGAGACCAGGTTTACATGATGGGAGGTTTTGATCAGAATGACAAACGATCAAAGTCAGTATTCACCAGCTCACTGGATACCCTCCTCCAATCTTGCCAGCCACAGTCCCTGGTAGCACGACTGAAGACTTGGTCATTAGCTAGTGGAACTAAAGTGTGGCACCAGCTAGCTGATACTCCAGTTACCTTCTCCACATGTGCCTCACTACATGGACGACTGCTGATAGTGGGTGGGTGTGATTCAGATGAACATACAACTGCCGTTCACATGTACAACACAAAAACCAATTCCTGGGAGGTCATCAGCCACATGGCAAGTCCTCGATATCAATGTCTAGTGGCAGTCCTCCCTCACAACAAACTCATGGTAGTGGGTGGGCTTACAGCTGATGGCAGTAGTGACTGTGTAGAAATTGCTAGCATCATTTGATAAGGTGGTTTTACATCTGAGACTAATACTGTAGAAATTGTTTCATATAGTACACACACTATGTAAATTGAATGTGAGACCACAGTTGGGTCATATTGTTGTATTTATTGATGCCACTTTCTGTTTCATTTAGTAGATAATATTTTATTGGGGCAAGCCTGAGTGAGCCCCACACTAGTGGATCTTCTCTGTCTCTCTCTATATACATATATACGTATACATGGTGTATGCATTCCGTATGTTTGTATAGAATGCAAACTAACGCAACCACGTGCCATGTATGAACAATTTTACTCTGCAAGATACTACTGACATCCTGATGCTGTCAGCATGAGTAGTGTGAGTAAGAGGGCTATGA
>CASBWJ010000024.1:0-32449 GCA_949130485.1 Agelas oroides | reverse complement strand
GAAAACCTGTAAAGCGGAACCAGTGTGGCATTGCATGTGACCGTTGCAACAAATGGACACATGCTCATTGTGGTGGTGTGGGACAGGCTGAATACCTGTTGCTTACTGCTCGGGAAGATCATCAATGGTTTTGTCCCCTCTGCATACGATCAAAGCTTCCAATTGCTAGCTTGAACGTCTCGGCTGTTACCACTCCCTCAATGTCATTGCTACCAAAAATAGATGAGGTTAGCACCACCCTGAGTGATGTCATGGTTCCTACTGTTGTAGATATGGGTAAGACATTTTCAGTCTCGGATGGTGAAGTTGATGAATTGCTTATCATACATAGACAACACCGTGGGATGCATTCTGCAAGAAAGCAAAGAGCTAAAAATAGAAAATATTATGAAGAAAACAAACAAAAAATTAGCTCCATGAGAAAAAAGAAATACCATGAGCATCCAGAGCCAAAAAAAGATGCTGCACGTGCAGTCTCTAAAGTTAACTATGCCAAAAATCCTCAGCCAAAGAAAGCTGCTGCACGTGCAGCGTCTAAAGTTAACTATGCCATAAATCCTCAGCCAAAGAAAGATGCTGCACGTGCAGCGTCTAAAGTTAACTATGCCAAAAATCCCAAAATAAAAATTGGACATTCTCATGCGCATTATGTGAAGAACAAACAAAGCATTTGCGCAAAAAAAAGGGACAAATATTCACTGTATGAGCCAAAGCTTTCTAAAATAGAGATGTATCTGCAGGAAATAGAAGCCAATCTGTTGGAAAATTCAAAAGCAAGGCTTGCATTGATAAAAGCATTAAAGAAACAGCACCAAACACTAGCAGAGCAAGCACGCGGGGTTTTGGGTAAAACAGCCTGTCGATTAGCCGCTAAACGGCTACTCAACAAAGCTTTGCAAGTGCGCAAGGAGCATGCTGGGTGTTTGCTGAAGATGGCTAGATCAATTCAGAGTCTGGAGATCAAAGGACAAAAAGATTTTGGTGAAACTAGCCATACAGCTTCTACTGAGCCTTACTTTTATGATTCTGCTTACCAGCTTGTGAAAAGGCCCTATGCCATACCAATTGATGAGAATGGGAAGTGCATAATTGCCAAGCAAGTTAAGAAGGAAAGTGGATGGAAGCAATGGCAGTGTACCAATGAATGCAAATGTATAACCCCAAGCGAAGAGCTCTCCATTATATTGTTCAAACAGTCATTTGAGTGCTCCATACAAGAGGTGCGTCGTAGAGTAAGTTAGCAATCATCGGACGACAGGTATATTCGGACACTCAAACGCGGAGGGAAAACTGCGTAAACATTCGGCGATACCACAAGACTGTAGCTGAGGTACGTGGTACCTGGTGTACCAAAAATGACGCCCGCGCATTGTTTCCTGTTGGCGCTAGAAGCGATAAAATGGCCGTCCGAAAAACATCAATATTCGGAAAAGTGTATGTATTTTCAGACACTGTTGTTTGTGCCTTCTCTGAAGCTGCTTTTGGAGAGATTTTAGCATCGATACGATGCCCCAAGACCTCCCCAATTCGCAATATATTTTGGTAGCGGTAGCTGCTTTGAACACTCAGGGGCGTAGCTGAACACGGACCAGTCCGATCGACCAATAATCGGACGGTGAAATTTGTCATTTCTTGCTGTGTTGTCTCCAAACAAGTTGAAGTCTCCACAATATTAGCATCAGTAGAATCTACAGGCTCTTGGCTGACATGCTGGTACTTGTCTGGTGTTTGTGCGTTGAGTAGTTCTCGAGATATTGCACGATATCGTTTGAACTCACCTATTTATGCTGCACATAAATCAACCAGCGTACTTTATGGAAAGAAACATGAAATATATTTATATCTCGAGAACTACTCAACGCACAAACTCCGGACAAGTACCAGCATGTAGCCAAGAGCCTGTAGATTCTACTGATGCTAATATGGTGGAGACTTCAACTTGTTTGGAGACAACACAGCAAGAAATGACAAATTTCACCGTCCGATTAACTGATCGATCGGACTGGTCCGTGTTCAGCTACGCCCCTGAGTGTTCAAAGCAGCTACCGCTACCAAAATATATTGCGAATTGGGGAGGTCTTGGGGCATCGTATCGATGCTAAAATCTCTCCAAAAGCAGCTTCAGAGAAGGCACAAACAGCAGTGCACTGATTCCACTATTGAGGCAGTGTTTCCACAACTAGAGTCACAGCTTGTGGTTACTCATGCAAAGCTAATCACTCAGCTAGAAAAAGAAATCAATGATTATCCAGAGCATGTTTGCTGCAGCTGTGAACAACTGCACCAAAGGAAATCTGTCACACGAGTGAACATTTCTGACAACCTTGGCAGTGAGGTTTGGGAAAGATTGAAGAGCTTTATTTTACAACAGAACCCAAGTGCGTGTGACATGTTTATGTGCAAGTATTGTAAACCTCTCATTAGGAACAAGAAGTTACCAGCACGTTGTGTCCTAAATGGTTTGCAGTTAGACCCAGTACCCCCAGAGCTAGCTAAGCTCGACTCTTTGAGTAAGCAGCTCATTCAGCGAGCAAAATGTTATCAGACAGTTGTTAGGCTGGGAACATACACAGGTAAAGTACCTGTGTATAATTCCCTTAAAGCCTGTAAGGGTACCATGTTTTTTCTTCCACTGCCATTGAATAAAACACTTGAGACCCTTGACCAGGTACAGCCTACTAGCAATGTGAAGATTCCTCTGCCAAATCCAGAGTTGTTTATCTTAGTAAATGGGAAGCCCACAAAAAGTAACACCGTTTGGCGGACCTTAGTGGATGTAAATGCTGTAAAGAGTGCGATACAAACACTGAAACAAACAAACTGGCTATACGTAGATGTTGATGATGCATCTGTTGACGAGGCAGCTACAAAGGTTATAGAAGTTGTGAGGAATGCTAGTAGCACTATGCTGGAGAAGGCAAGTGTAGATGATATCCAAGGCTTTCAAGCTTTCACCATCCGAAACTTAGACAACAAATTGTCTACGGATTCTGACACGGAGCAATACAAATTGCTCAATGTCAAGGAAGACCCCATAGACGATCGTCAACAATATCTTGATGTCATGTGCTTCCCAACACTCTTTCCCACTGGAAAGTTTGGTAAACATCACCCACGTGCAGTCAAGCTGTCTCACAGTGAGCACATAAAATCACGGCTGCTTAATAAGGACTCTAGGTTCCGTAAGGAGCCGCAGTACGTCTTCTACCTGCTATGGCAGAAAGAAATGCGAGAGCTTTCAGCTGGCATATATAATCTTCTAAAGTGCACAAGAAGCCAGCCCACAACTGTCAGTACACTACTAAATCAGGTAAAAACATCTGATGACACTCTTGAGGCAAATTTATGCACAATGCTTCAGAGTGTCCGCGGCACCAAACAGTACTGGTTCATAAGGCAAAGTGAACTGCGGTGCATGATTCGTGAGTGGGGTTCACCTACCTTCTTTCTCACGTTTTCGTGTGCCGAGTACGAGGCACAAGATATCACAAACTATCTAAGAAGGGTAAACAATGTGCCTTCCAGCTATGACATAGGGAGGCTTTGTACTGAGGATCCAATATCAGTTTCGAGACAGTTTTCTTTGAAGTTCCATGCTTTCTTCCAAAAAGTTTTGGTCAAAGGTGAGGTTCTTGGTAAAGTAGATCACTTTTACTGGAAGAAAGAGTACCAAAACAGGGGAGCACCGCATTATCATGTGCTTCTTTGGATCAGAGACGCACCAATTATTGATCAGGATGAGCCTGGCAAAGTGCTAGCATGGATTCAGGAGAGGATTACATGTCAGATTCCTGACAATGAGTCCAACCCTGACTTACATAGACTGGTTACTAGGTACCAAATGCACAAATGTAGTGCGTATTGTAAACGAAGACGCAAGTGCAGTGGCAACACGTTTATTACCAGGTGCAGGTTTGGATTTCCTCGCCAAGTGTGTGAAAACCCAAAACTGAATTCCGTACAAGAGAGTCTCAAGTCTAGAAGGCGGATATATGAGTTACCACGCTCAGATTCAGAGGTCAGAGTAAACGACTACAACCCGCTCTTGCTAATGCTCTGGAAAGCTAACATGGACATTCAGTTTGTGGCAGAGTCATCACTTGCTCTTGCCCACTATGTTAGTGGTTATGTTACAAAAGCTGAAAGAAGTAACATGCAAGAGATTTGGGAAGAAGTTAGCGAAAGTAAGAGCATTTATGGCCGTCTTTGGAGCTTTGGCATCAGAAGTCTACGCTTTCGAGAATGTGGACTGTATGAGGCCAGCGATCTGTTGCTCGGTGACCACCTCAATGAAAAATCTGACACTGTCAAGTGGATAGATGTTTCAATGCCTCACAAACGAAATAGGCGCCTCATAAACCACAAGGTGTTGCAAGAAATTGCCAAGCATAATCCAGATAGTGAAGAGATCTTTGAGGACAATCTAATAGACACATTCTACCCTCAGAGGCCAGCAAATTTGGAAAATGTTTGTCTCTATGACTTTGTGGCTTACTACGATTGGCAAGGTAAAGATGATAATGGAAATAGGAAGTACAGAAAACTCACAAAGCCTCGGCTTCCCAATCATAAGCTGTTTGATCCCGAAAATGAAGCACAGAGGGAAGACTACTATTACTCTCTACTACTTCTCTTTACTCCATTTAGAGAGGAAAGTGGTCTTCTCCTCGAGAATGAAACAGCTGAGGAAGCATTCCATAGGTTACAAAACGAAGACAGCTTAGCTCACCATGCCAAACTAAACAAGATGTTGGAAGCGCAGTCCAGCATTAGGAAAATCAATGAAGCCAGACAGGCTGATGGGGAACAAGAAATGGTAAGCAAAGAGGATGATGACCCACAGTTGATAGGTGAAGCTAAAAATGCCATGAATGAGGTCTTTGACATGAATGTCAATTCAGGTGATGATCTGTCCTTAGAAGATAGGATCAATATGTTAAACGCAGATCAAAGACGCGTGTTTGACAAAATACATAACCATCTCCTTCACCAACAGCAGCACGAAGCCAATGAATGTAGTTGTGAATTCAAACCACTTCATATGTTTCTCAGTGGTGTTGCAGGGACTGGCAAATCGTTTCTTATTGAAACGATAAAAGCTTTAATCAGCAGTATGTGGGCGTCAGATGATCTAACGTGTGCTATTACAGCACCCACAGGTTTAGCTGCTTTCAATGTAGGTGGTAATACCATTCATAGAGTATTCCAATTGCCCATTGAGCATGAAGGTAAATCAGCTACCTATTGGTCACTACCAAAAGCTTCTCAAAAGGTTATGAGAACCACTCTTCGTAACGTAAAATTCATAATTGTAGATGAGGTTTCAATGGTGTCCAGCCTCAACTTAGCGTACATGCACCTGAGGTTGGAAGAACTTTTTGGCACTAATGAGTGGCTTGGCTCTAAAAATATGCTCTTTGTTGGTGATCTTCTCCAACTACCACCTGTCAATGGAAATAATGTCTTTGAGAAGATTACTAAAAAATCCCTGTCATTCAAACTGGGGTGTGCAACATCAGTCAACATTTGGAGAGATACTGTTGTTTATGAGGAACTCACCATTAATGAACGACAGAAAAAAGACAAAGAATACTCAGTAATGTTGGATGGTGTAAGACGTGGCTGCCCAACTGATGAAACTCTGCGTACTCTGGAACAGAGAGTAATAGACGTGTCTGTAGCTGACAAATTTGATGAGCTTCAGAAATCTGGTCACACACCAGTGTGTCTATTCCCTACAAGAAAAGCCTGTAATGATTTTAACACACAGATGCTAAGCTATCTCCCTTCTGAAGTACACGAGTTGGTGTGTACTGATGAAGTGGATGAAACTGCAGGTACACGTAAGTGGAACAAGAAAGCAGCTGAACAGTTAGAAAAGCTAAACAATGACTGTAATAGGACGGCAGGGTTGGAAGCCAAGCTTTCACTGGCTGTAGGTGCACGGGTCATGCTGCGTCGCAACATTAACACAAAACGTGGTTTAGTCAATGGTGCTATTGGAACTGTTATTTCCATTGTGCCAAACCGTGTGACTGTTCAGTTTGATCACGTAAGTGAGCCTTTCGATGTACGAATGGTCAAGAGTAGATTCATGGTAATGAAAAATTATTTTGTATACCGGAGGCAGTTCCCACTCATCCTGGCATATGCTGTGACAATCCACAAATGCCAGGGTTTGTCATTAGATTGTGCAATTGTAGACCTCTCTGACCAAATATTTAGTGATGGAATGGCCTATGTAGCACTCTCCAGGGTCAGATCGCTCTCGGGGCTGTACCTGACTGCATTTGATCCTAAGTCCATTATGGTGAGTAAAAGCTGTCTGAAAGAAATTAACCGATTAAGGGAATTGTACAGGAAGGATCTTCCACTGTACATATTGCCACCAGCACCTAGTACTGCCACTAAGCGTAAGCTTAGTGGCAGTACTGTGCCTGATCAGCCTAAAGCTAAAAAGCATATCATTTCCAAGCCTAAAACCAGCACTAATTGTGCAAAACCACCAAAGTCAGATAGCCAACCGCATGTCACACTCTCACCCTCAAAGAAATGCAGTACCAGAAAACAACCCACAAAGCGTACAGCACCAGAGAGTAAACCAACCTCCCTATCTCCACCACCATCACCAAAAAGACCCAGACTCTCAACTAACCCACCTTCAGGGACACCAGATGTTCAGTACGTAGGAACCACATATGAAGAGCTTGGTGCGAATATTGATCTGCCACTCCCTCCAGATGAGTGGAAACTTAGTGCAATTCAGATTCTGGCTGCATACAGTGGTATGAGTGTTCACAACAACCTTTCCACACCAGCTCGGGTGAGACGTGTTCGCTGTGGTGAGATTGCACCACACATTCGTGACAGGGTCCTGGGGGATGGAAACTGTCTTTTTAGGGCAATCTCAAAAGAGATAACTGGAACAGAAGAAAACTACACCGCCGTCCACCTTGCCGCATTGGGGTATTTGCGTGAAAATCCCTCCCTGATAAACTATGGTGCCCCCACCTTCAACATTGACCCGTCCACTGATCCTATGAGGCGAGCTCAGCTTCAAGAAGCAGCTGTCTCCAGGTACATTAGCACCCATCACATGGACAGGTTTGGCTGGGGCACTGACTTTGAGATAATGCTTCTTGCCAGTCTCCTCACAATACAGATCTTTAGCCGTTCAACTTGTGGAGAAAGCAGGCAATGGGTCTGTTTTGCACCAGGGTTTACTAGAAACAGGTCGGCATGTCCATATGGAATTTACGTGTACAACATTACCAACTTCCATTATGATAGGGTCATCCCTGTCCTACGTCCACCACAGTAGACAAACTCAACCATATATCTCTGGTCATACTGTACATATATGACATTGAAATATGGTGTGACATTCATGTCTTACAACCATTACTTTAACCATATGGAGTTTGATCCACAATAAATCACTGATATATTTACAGTTCTCTTTTATAGGTGGTGTCTGAGATGGCAACCACTTGGAATGCACCACTTATTATGGAGTGCACCACTTCAACAGTACCCTTGCACATCACCCTTTTGGGGGATGGTGCGATTCTAAGCCTAGCACACCCTCTGGGGCTCTGGGGTTCTGATGCTCCAGGACTCTGGGGGGGAAGGTGCGGTTATCAGTCAAGCCCACCCTCCGGGATGGAGCTATCTTCTAACAAATGGTGTCACCACACACTTTACAACAATGGAGTGAGTTAAAACCCTCAGCACAACATCAAATTTTGATCAGTACTTTCCACAGGTCAACATGCAGCACACAACAGGAAACATCTGTTTACATGTAAGCTGCTCATTAGACAGTTTACATAAAAACATTACGGCATTATCTATCATACTGACCATCTGCTACCTGCACACAGGGCTTTTAGGTCTGGCTATCAGCTGCAGTCAAGCCCATCCTCCGAGATGGAGCTATCCTCTAACAAATGGTATCACCACACACTTTACAATGATGGAGTGAGTTAAAACCTAATGTCAAATTTTGATCAGTACTTTCCACAGGTCAACATGCAGCACACAACAGGAAACATCTGTTTACATGTAAGCTGCTCATTAGACAGTTTACATAAAAACATTACGGACTGCAGGCATTATCTATCATACTGACCATCTGCTACCTGCACACAGGGCTTTTAGGTCTGGCTATCAGCTGCAGTCAAGCCCATCCTCCGGGATGGAGCTATCCTCTAACAAATGGTGTCACCATGCACACACTTTACAATGATGGAGTGAGTTAAAACCCTCAGCACAACATCAAATTTTGATCAGTACTTTCCACAGGTCAACATGCAGCACACAACAGGAAACATCTGCTACCTGCACACAGGGCTTCACCATACAAGTACGTATGAAGGTACTGTCTGACAACTACATTTGACTACCTCTCTACTCTTTCTGTAATGTAGATTTGTTGCATGCAACACACACATACACCAATTGTCCCGTAGGACAAGGTCAGAGATACGTATTTCTTGCCGGTTGGAGAACTTACGGATGTTTAAGCTGTACACTGAAGAACATTTAGCTTTATAATCTGAACTGACATTTCATCTTGTATGTTTGCATTGCCGTATTTTGCCGATTTTAATTTGGGTTTTTCCCACTGTGGTCTTTTTATCCCACTGGGTTTTTGTCCACAGAGGTTTTTCCCTGATCCTTGTAGGGCCAGCAGGGATCTAAATATTTTGTTTAGTGTTTTGGTCCTCGGCAACTGGTTTGTAATTTCTTTTGTTAGTTTGTGATTGATTCAAGTTTTCAGTCTTGTACACTGAACACTGTACTAAGAGAACGACCACTAGTTTGCAATTTGGTTCCCAGACCACTCCGCCTCTTCCGTTGAGGGACTGGGATCGCAACACTGTGGCCTGCGCGGGCCACACACGTACACATTGGCTACCCGCGCGGCGCGGCCGTCGCGTGCGCGTCGACGCAACCGGCGGCGCCGGATATGGGCGCGGCGCATGCCGCGCTGACAGTAGTACATACAGCTGATCATGAGCTGAAGTAGCGCGCATCGACGTCGCAGCTCAGCTGCAGTGCAGTACCTGCAATGGCTACAATCCTATTGGGTGGAGCTCATTAGCAATTGTGATTGGTTAAAGCAGTGTTGTTTTAGTTTAATGTTCGGACTAGTAATTTAGTTTTAGTTTAATTAGGCTACAGATTCAAATTGTTAGTTTAGTTTTAGTTTTAATTACTAAATCTAAAAAGGGTTAGTATCGGTAGTTTTAGTTTTGGTTAACTACTATTTTTGGGTGATTTCAAATTAGTTTAGTTGTAGTTTTTAATTAATGGACTAAGGCAGCATCGACTTTAGTTTTAGTTTTAATTACTAAAAGGTTTTATGCCTTACTAAAATGCATTTTAGTTTTGGTTTTAGTTAACTAAAACAACACTGGGTTAAAGTGCCTATTGTTGGTTAACGACAACATAGTAACCAAAGGTGGTTGCTTGGTTGCTGCAGTAGCTAAAAGTAAGACGCATACGCACAATTATATTACAGTCATAGTGTACGTGCTTGCAAGATGGCAACTCATCATGATCAGCGTGAGCTTGAAAGCCCAGAACGTATGTGAACATTAACGCAAATCAATAATTATGTGCTTTTCTAGCTGGATCCGGAGTTGGTTGCTTAACAAAAATGCTATTGCTGTGCACTTCGTTGGTACTGGTAACTTGTGCATTCTTAATATTGTAAACCATTGCAGGCATGCTTCTTGATGGGTTAACCGTTGATGATATCAGTGGTGGGGGGGGAGGTGAAACCACCCCACCACCAAAATCTAAAATACATGTACCCATTGGGAAAAGAAAAAGAGAGAAGGAGGAGGAAGAAGAGAAAGGAGAAGAGGATGATGAAAAAGAGGAGAAGACAAAAGATGAAAAACGAGTTAGGAGGGGAGGTGAAGGGAGAGAGAGGGGGAGGGGAGCAGCCAGGTGGAGGATGGGGAGACATATTGAAAACGTAAGTGTCACAATAACCAGTTTGGTATATACAACACATTCATTTTACACTCTGGATCTTTAATGCAGATATCGAGCCGACAGATCACCATTATAAACCACTATTATTACCAAGGAGGATGGAGGGGAGGAAGAGGCCGGGGCCAGGGCCAGGGCCAGGGCCGGGACCGGGGCCAGGGCCAGGGCCGGGACCAGGGCCAGGGCCAGGGCCAGGGCTGGGACCAGGGCCGGGGCCAGGGCCAGGGTCGGGACTTACAGCAAAGTAAAAACAATTAAAACAATTTAAAAAGACAAATTATCTGTAATCTTATTTTAATGCTTTATGCCTATATTTATGTATCAAATGCTAAAACGTATCTTATGCTTATGTATGTATTCAAATGCTCAACACATTATTCTTATGTAACGTATTTTATGCTTATGTATGTAATCAAATGTTGAAACATATTTATATGTATGTATCAAATGCTGCCTGATAATGCATGCAACTGTTGATCAATTTTCACTCAACAGTAATATATCTTAATTTTCACAAAATAACAAAACGTATTATGTACCAGAAGTATGTGGTGATACAAAGATTACAGACCAAGGTATTAGATGTAAACAAGGTAGATAAGCCAAAATCTTCTTCCCAACATATGCTGACAACCTCTTTGGATTGCAATGTCCACTCTGCATACTCCAGTTCTGTGTCTGTTTCCTGAAAGCTCCATTGTACTGGACAAAAAAAGTACAGAAACAAGACTTAAAAACCATTAAAAATGTAAAAAGATGTAGGGATGGCATGCCAAAAAGTATGCGAACAAGGTAGGGATAATGCATAAAAGCAAAGGTCAACATATTGGCAGAGCCCCATCCCTACATCTTTTTCACACTGCAGTTGGACAGCGTGTTTGAGAGCTACTTGGTAGCTATCTGATAGCTTACGTGCGAGGCTATACAGGATCATGCTCCTCTTGGTAGCTATCTGATAGCTTACGTACGAGGCTATACAGGATCATGCTCCTCGTTCCCATGCCATGTGGGAGGAGCTAGGAAGTTGCCTGAGAATGGGGCTTACAGCAGTAAAGTTGGTGAACTTGTAGCCTCGTTCCCAGGCCATGTGGGAGGAGCTAGGAAGTGGCCTGAGAACGAGGCTACAGCAGTAAAGTTGGTGAACTTGTAGCCTCGTTTGTGGGAGGAGCTAGGAAGCGGCCTGAGAATGAGGCTACAGCTATGAACTGCCAGTAAAGGTTGGAGTGAACTTGTGGTACGTTTTAGGAAGACCCCCATGCACTGTCCAACTGCAGTGTGAAAAAGATGTAGGGATGGGGCTCTGCCAATATGTTGACCTTTGCTTTTATGCATTATCCCTACCTTGTTCGCATACTTTTTGGCATGCCATCCCTACATCTTTTTACATTTTTAATGTTTTTTAAGTCTTTAATAACTATGAACACAAATTTTACTTTTTTCCACTTCATTCTTGTTTCTGTAGTATCAGGTAAGTAATGAACTCATAGGAAGTTGTAGATTTGTTATAGTTAGAGTATGGTATCCCAAGTCCCAGAGCACAGGCTGAGCTAAAACATAATTCTACTGGTGTGGCTAACATGCATGCTGTGTAATCAAATTACTCTTATTGATCGTTGTTTTTACAAGTTACTGTACAGTAACAACCTGACTTAAAAACACAGCTGCTCTTCAGAACTGTACTTGCGTTCACTAAACAATTACAAGAAAGCTATATTTGGAGTGTGCATTGTGTTAAGTTCCATAGAGCTAATGTGCAATATGCACAGGTAGTGTTAAAATAGTATAATGTAAATACAGGCTCTCCATGTTACTGTAAGCACTGCTCGGCTGTTGGCAAGACAATTTAGTCCATAGATATTTACACTACTTTCCGTGCAATGTGAGATACTGCACTCGACAGGGAGTGTTTTGAAATCTCATTTGGACTCGTGAAAATTCATTCCTGCACTCAAGCAATGATTTTATTGCACTAAAACCTCTGTTGTAAAATACACTATGTAGTCAGGGATTATGGTCAACAATCACCCAACTCTGAGTGTGGCTAATAGTATGCATAGAAGTTAGTTCACACAGTACATAGGAAGTTGTAGATTCTGTTTGATAGATACCACAGCAAGTTTTAAGCAGAAACAAGGTGTGAATTGGTAGATACATCAAGCAAGATGCTCAACATCGTGACCTATGCTCAGAATGTTGAAAAACTTTGTCTTACTGGTCATGCTATAGCTCCCATTTAGGAAATACCCCTTTCTTCACAGCTACAGAGACAACTGACATCTACCTTTTGTTTTGAAGGCAACAACTAACCATATATGTATACAATGTACAAGGTTGTAGGTTTGTAGCTGCCAGAAAGCACTTTCAAATTAAAACAAACACTGGATAATCATCATAATTGCAACATTCTGTAACAAACAATGGTTGCATGGGAAAATGGCACGAGATGTAAAGGTGTTGCAATAGTGTTGCGGTGTTGCTCCTTGTTTAGTTGCTATTTGGGGATTCCATCCTTACATGTGCTTGTTTTTAAACGTGCAGCTGCCGTGCATAACTTGTTAAATTCTCCTACCTGTCCTAAGGAACTTTTTGGGGACCTGTTCATCTCTGTCAAGAAGGTCATTCACATATTTTATTTTGTATCTGTCCAAGGAGTCATTATAATTCTTGTCCAGAGTCTCAGTATGATTGTCTAGGGATCATTTAGATTATTTGTATCTGCCCAGAAACTCATTTCACTTTTCTAGTCCTGTCAGGTCATCATTAAAATTTTTCATTTCTGTGCCTCGTGCTTTGTGCTCATCCCCCCCACCCCCCCCCCCCCCCCCCTACACCTGGACAGCCAATCAAATGGGACTTAGTGCCCCCCTGATACAACTAAGAGCATGCCTACCCCCTTAGATAGCCAATCAAATGGGATATAGCACCCCCAGATATAATTAACAGCTTTCCAACCCCCAGGACAGCAAATCAAGTGGGATGTATATAGTATTCCCTAACACAATTAACAGAATTAAGGCATTATGTATAATCAAGTAGCTATTTTCCACTTCTATTTACAGAAATAGAAAATAGCTACTTGATTTAGCTATAGATAATTTTTTTGATAAAAAAAATTGAGTGATTTCATTTCTTTTAGCTATGCAAGTTCCACCACGCCTGCTCACAAGAGTTAACCAACAGTTGCTGAAAGGCTTTAGCTATATGCAGGGTGTCTGCTGTTGAGGGTTTTCCGCGGGGTTCCACTGTATTACAACCCCATGGACATGATTATACTTTCATTTATCCCCCTTGACACAAGTCACAATTCAGTCAATACACCCCCTGAACCACTTGTACCCCCCTTGACACTAATCATACTTCTGGCAATACACCCCCCTGGACGTAATTCTACTTGAAGTTTATGTACTTCAACCCCCCTTGACACAAATCATAATTCTGATGGTACACCCCCTGTACATAAAGCTTGAATCACTTGTACCCCCTTGACACAAATCATAATTCTGATGATACACCCCCTGTACATAATTAAGCTTGAATCACTTGTACCCCCTTGACACTAATCATAGTTCTGATGGTACACCCCCTGTACATAATTAAGCTTGAATCACTTGTACCCCCTTGACACTAATCATAGTTCTGATGGTACACCCCCTTTACATAATTAAGCTTGAATCACTTGTACCCCCTTGACACTAATCATAGTTCTGATGATACACCCCCTGTACATAATTAAGCTTGAATCACTTGTACCCCCTTGACACTAATCATAGTTCTGATG
This sequence comes from Agelas oroides, assembly GCA_949130485.1. Lineage (NCBI taxonomy): Eukaryota > Metazoa > Porifera > Demospongiae > Agelasida > Agelasidae > Agelas > Agelas oroides. The sequence goes on along the minus strand of CASBWJ010000024.1, from coordinate 18,666 downwards.
GTACACTCCCTTTACATAATTAAGCTTGAATCACTTGTACCCCCTTGACACTAATCATAGTTCTGATGGTACACCCCCTGTACATAATTAAGCTTGAATCACTTGTACCCCCTTGACACTAATCATAGTTCTGATGGTACACCCCCTGTACATAATTAAGCTTGAATCACTGTACCCCCTTGACACAAATCATAATTCTGATGATACACCCCCTGTACATAATTAAGCTTGAATCACTTGTACCCCCTTGACACTAATCATAGTTCTGATGGTACACCCCCTTTACATAATTAAGCTTGAATCACTTGTACCCCCTTGACACTAATCATAGTTCTGATGGTACACCCCCTGTACATAATTAAGCTTGAATCACTGTACCCCCTTGACACAAATCATAATTCTGATGATACACCCCCTGTACATAATTAAGCTTGAATCACTGTACCCCCTTGACACAAATCATAATTCTGATGATACACCCCCTGTACATAATTAAGCTTGAATCACTTGTACCCCCTTGACACTAATCATAGTTCTGATGGTACACTCCCTGTACATAATTAAGCTTGAATCACTTGTACCCCCTTGACACTAATCATAGTTCTGATGATACACTCCCTTTACATAATTAAGCTTGAATCACTTGTACCCCCTTGACACTAATCATAGTTCTGATGGTACACCCCCTGTACATAATTAAGCTTGAATCACTGTACCCCCTTGACACTAATCATAATTCTGATGATACACCCCCTGTACATAATTAAGCTTGAATCACTTGTACCCCCTTGACACTAATCATAGTTCTGATGATACACCCCCTTTACATAATTAAGCTTGAATCACTTGTACCCCCTTGACACTAATCATAATTCTGATGATACACCCCCTGTACATAATTAAGCTTGAATCACTTGTACCCCCTTGACACTAATCATAGTTCTGATGGTACACCCCCTTTACATAATTAAGCTTGAATCACTTGTACCCCCTTGACACTAATCATAGTTCTGATGGTACACCCCCTGTACATAATTAAGCTTGAATCACTGTACCCCCTTGACACAAATCATAATTCTGATGATACACCCCCTGTACATAATTAAGCTTGAATCACTGTACCCCCTTGACACAAATCATAATTCTGATGATACACCCCCTTTACATAATTAAGCTTGAATCACTTGTACCCCCTTGACACTAATCATAGTTCTGATGATACACCCCCTGTACATAATTAAGCTTGAATCACTTGTACCCCCTTGACACTAATCATAGTTCTGATGATACACCCCCTGTACATAATTAAGCTTGAATCACTTGTACCCCCTTGACACTAATCATAGTTCTGATGGTACACTCCCTGTACATAATTAAGCTTGAATCACTTGTACCCCCTTGACACTAATCATAGTTCTGATGATACACTCCCTTTACATAATTAAGCTTGAATCACTTGTACCCCCTTGACACTAATCATAGTTCTGATGATACACCCCCTTTACATAATTAAGCTTGAATCACTTGTACCCCCTTGACACTAATCATAATTCTGATGATACACCCCCTGTACATAATTAAGCTTGAATCACTTGTACCCCCTTGACACTAATCATAGTTCTGATGGTACACCCCCTTTACATAATTAAGCTTGAATCACTTGTACCCCCTTGACACTAATCATAGTTCTGATGGTACACCCCCTGTACATAATTAAGCTTGAATCACTGTACCCCCTTGACACAAATCATAATTCTGATGATACACCCCCTGTACATAATTAAGCTTGAATCACTGTACCCCCTTGACACAAATCATAATTCTGATGATACACCCCCTGTACATAATTAAGCTTGAATCACTTGTACCCCCTTGACACTAATCATAGTTCTGATGGTACACTCCCTGTACATAATTAAGCTTGAATCACTTGTACCCCCTTGACACTAATCATAGTTCTGATGATACACTCCCTTTACATAATTAAGCTTGAATCACTTGTACCCCCTTGACACTAATCATAGTTCTGATGGTACACCCCCTGTACATAATTAAGCTTGAATCACTGTACCCCCTTGACACTAATCATAATTCTGATGATACACCCCCTGTACATAATTAAGCTTGAATCACTTGTACCCCCTTGACACTAATCATAGTTCTGATGATACACCCCCTTTACATAATTAAGCTTGAATCACTTGTACCCCCTTGACACTAATCATAGTTCTGATGATACACCCCCTGTACATAATTAAGCTTGAATCACTTGTACCCCCTTGACACTAATCATAATTCTGATGATACACCCCCTGTACATAATTAAGCTTGAATCACTTGTACCCCCTTGACACTAATCATAATTCTGATGATACACCCCCTGCTTGAATCACTTGTACCCCCTTGACACTAATGATAACATGCACTGCCCCCCCAGACATAATACTACTTAAGTTTACCCCCTTCGACACAAATCACAATTCTGACAATACCATACATAATTCTACCCCCCCTTGACACAAATCACAATTCTGACAATAGACCCCCCTCGACATAATAAAAGCTCATCCACAGGGGGTGTATGCTTATTAAATGGAATGGGACTTTGCAAAGAAGGTCCCATCCCTAAGCCCTGCTGACTTCCTGCAGGCAGTGTCACTACATCTCCATCTGTTACGAATGCATACCAAAGACTATTATGCACAGTGTTGAAGCCTTTAGTGTAGAATTACAAATTGATCAGTGTTGGATAATGAATCTCATAACACGCTTTGAGCGGTACGATTGAAGTACTTGTTCTCGCTTCCGCATTATTCCAATAAACGCTGCTCTGCGATTTCATTGGCCGCTCCAAGCTTCTGGAGCTAGCCCAAGCATTCCGACTTGTGACACCAGACCTCTTCTCCTCGCGTGAGCAGGGTGGGGTCTGGGCACGAGACTAACGTAGCCTCGTTCCCAGGCCGTTCCCGGCTCCAGTTTTGATCGCTTGCAGTATAAAAACGGAGGGGAAGGCCTGGGAGAAAGAGTCACGTGCGTGACGTCAGGTAGACGTGAGGGTAGACGTGAGGGGGGGCGGTGCCCGACGAAGAATCTCGAGGTCCTTCTTGTAATATCTTGTCCAAGAACTTGAGACTGTAACATTCGAAAGACAGCGTCAATACAGCTCGTTGTATGGTAGACTCGAGGCTGATCAACGCAAAGTTTGTGAATTACAACGATCAGGCACCGCCCCCCTCACGTCTACCTGACGTCACGCACGTGACTCTTTCTCCCAGGCCTTCCCCTCCTAGTCTCGTGCCCAGACCCCACCCAGCTCACGCGAGGAGAAGGGGTCTGGTGTCACAAGTCCAAATCCTTGGGCTAGCTCCAGAAGCTTGGAGCGGCCAATCAAATCGCAGAGCGGCGTTTATTGGAATAATGCGGAAGCGAGAACAAGTACTTCAATCGTACCGCTCAAAGCGTGTTATGAGATTCATTATCCAACACTGAGCAATTTGTAATTCTACACTAACAATTACAAGGCTTCAACACTTCCGCAAGCCCAAGGATTCAGGCTTGTGACACCAGACCCTTTCCTCGTGAGAGGGTTGGGTCTGGGCACGAGACTATTCCCCTCCGTTTTTATACTGCAAGCGATCAAAACTGGAGTCGGGAACGGCCTGGGAACGAGGCTAAGACTAACGTTCGGGAGGCTGTCTTTTCACCCAATCCCATGTGGTACCGCCCTAATTGGTCATGTGACTTCCGGTACAACTTGCACGGCCTACAGTCAAGTCGGATCGGGCGAGTCACTCTCGCTCACAATCTTGTCAGTTGCCTACGTCAGTCTCACGGTGGACCTAGGCTAGACTCTTGCAGCGTGGGACTAATTAGATGACTTAATTCTTTTAGCGTTAGTAGCTACATGACATTATAATTATCAAAGTAGCCTGCCTGCATAGATCTAGCATAAGTCTGATAATTCAACCATGCAAGTTGCTGCAAACCACAACTGATTGTAAAAATTTGACCAACCATACTTACAAAAAAAAAACATCCTTATAACCAGGCCTTCTAATCATGCGGTAGTTTCTTGCAGTATGCCTGACAAGCACTGGAGTAAGAAAGACTGAGGCTAACATAAAGTGACTAGGTACAAAAATGACTACATACAACACAACAGCATTGAGTTCTTGCATGTAAGCATCATCTATTTTGTCTTCACGTGGGAGGATAAGATCTTGAATGAAGCTTCTGCACTTCTGCAAAGAGAAATATAGAAACAGTTCCCTATCAACTCCTCATAACAGGACACCTGTGTATACATACCAAAATGAACGTAGTAAAGTCATATGATTAAGTTATTCCAACTGGGTGGATGGATAATTAGCCATGGCTACTATTTGAGGGCGGTGTCTGACTAACAGTCGACAGTATGCATGATGTTATGAGGAGGGGGAGAGGGGGGTCACTAGTCTCGTGCCCAGACCCCTTTCACTGTTAAAAATGGGGTGCTACATTACACCCCTGGGGCACTACACCATACTGGTTATTAAAAACTTCAAAGGGATAACTGGGATGGCATAGTGCCCCAGGGGTGTAATGTAGCAACCCATTTTTAACAGTGTTCGGAAAAGTCGAGAAGGGGTCTGGCAACACCATAAGATTGGCAAGAGATCGTGAAGCTGAAAGCGCTAGAGCTGTGTGTGTTATTGTCCAAACAATTACTCCCCGTTGTAGGAATAGAACGGTTTGATCGGCCACAGTTTAAGTGTAGAACGTGTTTCTTGCCGTTCAAGCCATATCTGCTGCTTTCTTCGCAACAATATCTATGCTGTGGAAACGTAACCGTGGCTTACCCTAGCTGATCGGAAGACTGATGAATGTATCTCTCCTAGAAGTGAAAGCTTCTGCTACCTCCCTTTGCTTCAGCAACAACTTTTTATTTGATCATGCACCAATTAACGTGACATAACTGAACTCTGCAATCTGATTGGCGCGCACTGTACAGACTGCGTGAACAAAGCAATTTATGGCCGTGTTGCCAGACCCCTTCTTGATTTTTCCAAAAGCAGTCTGGGCATGAGACTAGGGTATCACGTCACAGTGATGTTACTTTGGAAAAAAACTTAGAAGGGCCTTATGCTAATTACGTTCACGTTTCTGTCTGCATTTTACTTTCATTTGCTCTTACTACTTTTAAAACCACTTGTGATGAGGACACACTTTAGCACAAAGGCACACCCATGCAGTCGCCCTCTAACAGTGCTATGAGTGTGAAATGCTCCCTTTCCTTCTTGCCACACTCAGAATCTACCAGGAGGTTTGGAGAGCTGACGAAAGTGGCCAGATGTGGTAAGAACTTAGCCTCGTTCCCAGGCCTTCCCACTGTCCAGTTTTATAATCACCTGCAAGCGACCAAAAACTGGACGGTGGGAAGGCCTGGGAACGAGGCTAGTAAGAAGTCTCTTGTATTCATACACAAGAGACTTCTTACATCTGGCCATTTTCATCCTTGTCACCATCCCAGTATATCCAATCAGCTACCCTCTTTCATTTATACGTGCATGACTAAATATCACTAAATCTATAAAGCTATCTTACCTGTCAAGGGACCGGGAACACACACCTTCTGTCTTTCTTTCGTCCTATACAGGCCTATCACGTGATCCGCATGGGATTGGGTGAAAAGACAGCCTCCCGCATAGGTTCAGTTCGGCGCGCCCATCAGCATATTCTGTCACGTGGTAATCATGTGCCTTCTGTCCTCAGAGTCGGTGAACAAAGTGAATCCCACGATGGAGATTGCTACGTGCAGTTTGAGTACAGATGTGAGCAGCTATATCGCGTTGAGAAAATTTTCTAAATAAATATAGGCCCTAAAGAGTTAATTAATTTCAAGTACATGCTCCTATGTAGTTTGGTACACTCCACTACATGTGACACTACAACCCAGGATGTAAGAAAAAGGATTTACGTTACACCCCAAGAGGCTCAATGCTTCACCCTAAGTGTGTAAGGAATGACCCAGACTTAAGTTGATCACATAACCATTAGTATACAGGTTATACCTAAAAGTGCTGCTACAGATTTACTATTTTCTCCAAGGAGAGGAAGTACAGAAAAAGTGGAAGGGAAGAAATTGAATAAACAAACAAACAAGTGACACAACCAGAAGCCTTAACCACTACAGACTACTGTATACTTAACAACACTTCACAATCTTGTTAGGCAGTATAGCACCACTTTCCCATGTTGATAAACAAGAGCTTTATTCCTGGAGTAGGTGAGCAATGGTACTAAGCAATATGTACACTCAGGTTGGATGTCCAATGCTTCCTTTAGTTTGTGTATTATACTATACAGTCATGTATCCTTTAATTTGCGTCTTAGAGTGTAAATACCTCACATGTGTTTATTAGCAGTGATGATAATTAAAATTGTATTCTTCAGATGAAAGCTCCTTGAGGGCTGTTTTGGACAGCATTTCTACCCTAGCAGCAGAGTGGTTCCGCACTTGGACTGTCTCATAGCACACTGAAAGAAATTGAGTCTAACTACCGAGAAGTACGCAGGTGTCAGACAGAAATGGTGATAGCATAGCATAATTGCAAATGAAAGACAATACAAAACCCAGTTGGCAGGGATTAGCTTCTGATTCTAAGCTCACTATCAGTGAATAGAATTGAAATAGCCAGTATTATGATTGCTGCAGAACACACATCACATTAGTTGTCAATGGAATGCATGTAGCTCTGCATACCTTTTTATTAATTATTTTATGCTAAAACTTGACTCTGTAATTTGAAAATCACAGTTATATAGATGGACAGCAAGGTATGTGCAGCCTTTTACTATACAATGTGTTGCTGATGAACAGTAAGCTGAAAAGCGTTTTTAAGTTCCATGATTATATGAAGATCACAATCAGCAAGCACATTATGCTGCCGAGCATTAGAGCAATGCAGTGGCACTTATCTACACAAGTATATGGCCTCATTCCCAGCATTCAGTGCTGAGTCGATGAGTCTAAGGACAGGTTGCATTTCTGTTAAACTACTAATTTCAGTCATACCATGACATTGTGCAAGGTTGGTTTTGACCAATCACAGTCATACAGTAGCTTGTATGTCATTAAACATGCCTCTGATATGGGAAACAAAAGGAGATAATTAGTGTTTATCCACCTCTGACCAATTGACCCCGAGCTACAATCTTGATTATACATGCTACTCTAATTTTAATGGTGTTAATTGCATGATCCTTAGCAGTGTTGTTTTGGTTAACTATAACCTTAACTAAATACCTTTTAGTATAGCCTTTTGAAACTTAATGACTGTAACTGACTAAAATAGAAACTATAACTAAACTAAACTAAAACATCCAAGAAGAAACCATAACTATACTAAAACAACAAAATAAACTACAAAATCTACACGTATTTATTCACATAATGTTTACAGGCATGGTCATTACTTGGCAACTGAATATAAAAGACCATCAACACCTTCAGTATTGAGACGTACAGCTATGAGGTCCATACTATATAATCTCACTGTTGTAGACATGCGGTAATGGAAAGTGTGGATCAGACTTGACATCTACAAAAGAAGTCTAGGTGCTGTCAGGAACGGGAGAGTGTGTGGGGGAAGCTCACTGAGCAGTACGTAGGTTGCTCTTTGATATTGAACAGAAAATGAATAAGTTAAGTTTTCATAGGTCAGTAGTATAATTAAGTAGCTACACTTTTCCAGCACCCACATTTACGACTCTTGTGTATGTATATACAATGCTACAATTCATTACATTACAACATTTGTCATTTGTATGTGTATAGTCCCTAGTGACATCGATTTGAAACCACAAAGTCTATTTACAGTGTAATGACGTTACGTTTACAAAAGTTACCTTAAAATTATTTTGCATGATTTTACAAAATACAATACTAGTTGAATGAGGCATAAGTGTACACGGGAGTGAGTATTCTTGAGGATGAGCAGGAAAGACCAAATCGTTTTCATGATTCTTGTCACTTATAGCTAATAATCCACACTTACGTACAAATACATGCAGGTAGCTACTTACTATTATTGAACACTATAATTAGCAACACACTATTCTAAAAAATGAATACATTCCCATCTGCAACGGATTGTTCATTTATTTATTAATGGCTGATGTTAGCTGAAGTGTAGGTATTTACAATAATGTCAACACTCTGATGTGTGTTTTATGAATCAGAAATCTGATTGGTTATTTCCATCATTATTATAGAAGAAAAGTCCCAGGAAGTTTTGTATAGTTCCAAGGAGGAATGCTTGAACTAAAATTGGTTTTGACTTTGAGGGCTACATTTTTGGTGGGAGACTGGTTGACATAAGTTATTGTAGGTTCATTGTGGGTGGTAGCAGTTGTAGTTTCATGTTACTGACGAAGAATTGTCAACAGTAAAACAAACAGAATAGCCAGATGTCTTTTCTAAATAACATCCTTGCAAGTGGTTGTTTTTTTTTGAAATACTATTTGTGGGCGACTGGGTTGACATATTGTATAGGCAACTTACCGTAGGTGGTATTAGTTTTGATTTCATGCAGCCGACAAAGAACTGGAACTGCATACATATATATGAGCAGTAATTGCAGTCTAATCAGTTCTATTACCTGCTAGAGGTAATTTCTGATTGGCTGTATTAAGTTGCATTGCATGCATAAACTTTCAGCTCACAAGAGGTAGCTACATAGCTGACTCAGTGATGTGTATGTGGTACTTGTTCTACTACTCTGATGCTACATGCAACTACTCTATCTATACACACACTTGCACACACACACACCACACACACACACTCTCTCTCACACACACACACACACACACATACACACACACACACATGCACACACACACACACACTCTCTCTCACACACTCACACACTCACACACACACATACACACACACACTCTCTCCTATCTCTCTCTCTCTCTCTCTCTCTCTCTCTCTCACACACACACACACACACACACATTTAGTAGTAGAAATAGTTTCTTACAATAACAACATTTATTGCAGTTAGACCAGTCAAAAAGTGTTAACAACAACTCCATTCACCATAAATTCACTATTCACTACCCAATCTGAGTTATAGATTTCTGAGTGATCCTGGCTCACGTCCCATCCATCATTATGTGCTCTGGGGGACAATGAATAGACAGTAGCTGTGCATGTTACTTGATTTGTCTCATGTGTTCTTGTATGTATATAGCCATATCACGACAACTATATTGTAATATGTACATCCCCATATCCATGTACACAGTGCACACAGGCATATACTATATAGCTCTTCATAAACTTTAAGGAAAGAGCTACACACACACATGCACAGACACACACACACACAGACACACACACAGACTTACATACAGGTGGAGCAGAGTAGCAGCTTTGGAGGGCAAAGAATACAAAAATAATAACTCCTAAGTGCTTTGAGGCATGTGTAACAGCTACATTGCACAACTTCAACTAGAGGTAGAACATTCAGAATTCAGTTGGTACTTTCTAAGTCTTTCTAAATGTAATATTAAATGGAAAGTGATGTGCTTTCCAAAGGTGCTCATAGAACCCAGACCATTTAACTTTAACTAAGAGGTGCAGGTAACATGGTTTTACTAATGGAAGCCAAGAAAGATATGATGACATGCTTGTCTACTTTACTGCAATTGCAAGGCATATTACTTTATGTACTTTATATGCTCCACTAATATTGTGAGTAGAAATGAGAAAAGGTTTTTGCTTTAGCACATTTTTTTCAGCTTACTGGTGACAAAAGAGCATTAGCAAAATTGTATTCACGTTGGATTTGGATATCTGCATATTGCAGTAGTTATAACTAGGGAGATTTTTTTCCAGTATACTTAGAAAGGTTTTTGTTCTTACTTATTCACAAGAAGGTATTGCAGTTCAAGTACCATAGATCTGGAAATTTTCATGTTGTAAAATGTTCGCGCTTTATTTTTTTTGTGTAAAAATATTTTCGTAGTCTAGGACACCCACGAAAATTTTTTCTTGTATTAAATCAATTCTACCTTCCCAGGTTCTGAAAGTACAAACATCTTGCTGCAGCTGTTGGCGAGCTACTCGCGTGCACCCAAGAAAGCTGTATACATGTGCTGTGGCAGTAAGATGGATGATTATCGGATACAGAGAAAGTTGTCACGTGTTTGCCATGAGTAACCTGCGGGTATCGAACTGGGAGGCCCTCTCGTGCAAAATAACTACCGTAAAACGCTTTAGTTAAGGTGCCTCTCTAATAAAAGCGCCCTTAAGACAGGAAACTAATTTTTCCCACTCTAACTCGGGCGCCCTTTGGCGGCATAAATATTTCTTGAAGGGCACTTTCTATTTAGAGAGATTTTGCACCCGACTCGTGCAACTTTTGAGACCACTAGTTCTTTGAGCCTTTCATTGATCTCTGGACTCCAAACGTGCTTGTATTCATGATAGCCTTGTATAACATACTCCAGTTCGACCGTTGTAAGTGTAGCCATACTCAGCTATTTCAACTTCATCGGAAAGGTGTCAGTTGCGCTATAATTCGAACGCGCCTCTCTAAACAAGGTGCCCCCAAGGGTCCAAAGTAATTTTTTTCACTCCAAACAAGGCACCTTTGCGGATCATAATTATTTTTGAATGGCACCTTAATTAAAGCTTTTACGGTATCTAGCTGTGCTAAAAGGAAGAGCCATCTTGCACAAAACAAGTATAGCTATTTAGCTGCGTTGTGAAACTGTGTGTGCAAAATGTGCTGACCATAACGATTTATTTTCGTTGTAAAATATATTTCGTGTTTTTTTTTCATGGTTACGCAAACCACGAAAATATTTTTACAATGAATATTTCCAGATCTACGGTAATTCTTCAAGAGTTAGTTAACACTGTCAAGTTGTTGTACAACAGTCACATATAGCTATGATCTGTCCAAACACAAAAATTAATGTTCTACTGCAGCAGCCATATAAATTTAAGGCACCAACAGTGCTCCAACCCTTAATGTCCTAATGCATAATGTAAGAACTGTCTGGAAACTTATTGGCCTTGTATATATAGATAGTACACCATCTGGGAACTTGTCTGCCAACTTATTGGCTTCAAGTAACAAAGTGTAAACAAAGCTTGATGTCACTGTGGTCCTTCAAGTTGCTGCGGTAGAAGTAGGTTATTGTACTCTGTGGTCAGCGGTTTAACTATTTATTGGCTTCAGCTATGCCTCAGACAATAAAGAGCTAAACTGCTTCCACACCTGACTACAACCTAAACTTACTACAGCAGTTCATAAGGATCTTACCTGCTGCAGTTGGGAACTTTGTGTTCCTCATTTGTCCTATTCCATGTCACATAATAACCTACGACATAGTAGCATACCTTGGGTGGGAATCAACAACAAAAATATGCGTTAACAGAGTGATATATGTTCAAGGAGGTGCTAGGTAAAACTTTACACAGCCAGTGGCTATTCTTATGGGTGTAGATTAAAATACTTATGATGAGTGACCAAGGTCCCAGTCTGCACAGTATCCCATCTCGCAGATGCTCAGGAAAGAGAAGAAGACAGGATGCCTGTCAAAATGTCTGCACCTTTGTCAGTGATAACCTTTTGGCTGTATGCCTAACTATACTTGTACACTTGTCAAGTGTACTAGTTCCTGTCTATGATATAGCCTTGTTTGATTTTACTGCTGTTGAGTACATGTTAAATGTGGAAAACTATTGCACTTCTAAAAACATCTTCAGTACCATGCAAGCAGAATCATTGCATGATGATTCCAGGTATGGGCACACACTCACCCACCTGGACGGCAGTGTCATTTTTCCAATGTTTCCTCCATGTGGACTGCTGACTCTCTGAAGCTGGTAGGGAAGCCACAGACAGACATAAGAGAATAAGTAGAGGGAAACAGGTTATGGGAGAGGAAGTACTGCAGGGGGGACGGTTTATATGAAAACCTTCAAAGAGATCACTAGAGCATTTTTTCTCAACTGTGTCTGTAGCAGCTAGACTACTTAGCACAGTCATGAATTCACACACAGAAAGGGAAGTCATTTCCAGGGGATCTGATCACCAATACAACTAATCATATAAATAAACCTAGGAAACCAACAACAAGTAAGTTACTACAATGGCTAGTCATCTTGCATTTCTTGAAAAATTGTATTCCAACTATAGAGATCTCCCCATATTGTGTCAATGGTTACTTACATAGCCACAGTGATAATACACTACTGCCTATGTGTATATGTTCTTGACATCTTACTCCTTAACTCCCCTTTGTCGTTGGTATAGCCACAGTGATAATACACTACTGCCTATGTGTATATGTTCTTGACATCTTACTCCTTAACTCCCCTTTGTCGTTGGTATAGCCACAGTGATAATACACTACTGCCTATGTGTATATGTTCTTGACATCTTACTCCTTAACTCCCCTTTGTCGTTGGTATAGCCACAGTGATAATACACTACTGCCTATGTGTATATGTTCTTGACATCTTACTCCTTAACTCCCCTTTGTCGTTGGTATAGCCACAGTGATAATACACTACTACCTATGTGTATATGTTCTTGACATCTTGCTCCTTAACTCCCCTTTGTCGTTGGTATAGCCACAGTGATAATACACTACTACCTATGTGTATATGTTCTTGACATCTTGCTCCTTAACTCCCCTTTGTCGTTGGTATAGCCACAGTGATAATACACTACTGCCTATGTGTAAGTTGTCAACATCATACCTGCTTTATAGGACACCTTGTCAGTACCACAGCAGTCGGAGGAAGTGGGAGACATGAAAGGCAGTTGGTCTTCATCCAGACCTTGTACACAGGGACAAGGCCATTGTGTACCATCCCCAAGAACGCAAAAGCATGATGAATTGCTATTGGGTGGTTGGGGAGTGGAAGGGTGATGCATGCCCAATAAGCACCAATTGAATAAATTATCATTAGTGACTTATACGTAGTATAGAAACAATAATAGTGTAAGATTCTTCCAGTTGAATCAATTATTTGCAACGAAATGTGAAGAAAGGGGAGCTAAGTTCTCTGTTCAAAGTGTTGCTCTGTTTATGTTATGCATGATTTGAGTATGAGACTGCATAAGGTACATAAACAAGCTGGGGTGACTTGTTTCCCAAGTGCATTCAGCAATAAACATTCTTCACTGTTTACGTCTCCTCACGCTCCATGTGCATGCCCTTGTGCAATACGTATCCCCTACACTACTACTCCCCTGCAAATTGTAAAACTGTATGCTAATTTGCTAGTTGTCAAAACATTATACAGTTCAAAGCCAGAATTATACTGCAGCTGCTGAAACTGTAGTGCTTATGGTCAATCCATGCACAGCTGATTCTGTCATGTACGTATCGTATAGCTTACTGCAAAGGTCCAACCTTACTTAAGAACATTGCATTCGCTGCAGTTCCTTTCAGTTGTTACATCCAATTTGAAGCATATCTTGAGTGGGCGGAAGGAATGGACAACACAATTAATTACAGCATTTTTAAAAGTGAGTTAAGAATGGCAGAGTTGGAGGAAAGCTACATTTGGTGACCAATTCCTTATCAAATGACATCATCAGCAATGCTCCAACTAGGAGTCTGATGATTACAGATCTGCCTCCCTCCTCTTACCATGATAACTTCATTTTCCAAGGCAGCCACAGACACAATGAAGATAATGATTCCAGAGATAAGAAAAATCAGCATGGACTGGCAGGAATGAGGTTAAGGAGAAAATAGCTACGACATCAGATGGGGCATGTGCACCTGAGTGCAACTGCATAATATAGTTTCTTTGCCTACTGTAGCCTGTTGTTTTAGTTACTCATCAGCTGGTTTTGTGTAGCATCCTGACTGTGATCTCGCTGCAAAGAGGTCACAGTTGGGGTTCTACATGCATGGCATGCATTGAGAGGGAAATTGGGCCTAGGAACGGGGCTACTTACATTGCAAACATGCAATACATTACTTCCAAATGTAGCATACAGTATTAGCTGGATCTATAGGGCTTCCCCCACAGCCGCTGCTCTAGAGTCACTGGCAAAGTGCTACAAAACTGAATAGGGAGACTAAGGACCAATGCAAACAGTTAAGTGTGACTCTAAAACAATTCAATGAGACCAACAAGATACTTCACCTATTTCATGAAACCTTCCTGGCATGCTGTGGTAGAGTAATCAGTACATGACTATGCATGCATACGTTACTTATAGTGGCATACTATTCAGGTACATGTATATGCTTGTAACCATGGTCACTGTATTGTGCATGCAATACTGCATGAAGTAAGATGCTTTGGCCAAGGGGCATACAACATTTTAGGTGGTACATCAAACTAATGCAAAACTCAGTCCAAATATTAGTCCATAGTCCAGTCCACAAGTCCAGAATGGCAGAATCCAGGATTGCACTAACCACTACAGCTATCTTAAGGAGGACAAATACCACAGAGGGCTGTCTACACTAAGTAACCAATGATATTGCTCACCCATTGTCAGTGAGATAGAATGGCATATGTCATCTGCTAGTATAGCATTGTGTATGCATAAGCAGCTAAATATACATGTTTGTTCATGAAGCTGAAACAGACAGAGGTGGTATAAACAAAACAGTTAAGATGGCAGCTATGTTCTCTACGCATTCAGTGGTTCCCAGACAGTTTCAATATGGAGTGATGAACTGGCCATGCAATGCTGATAAAGAGCAAAAAATATTTATATACACATATATATATTATGCTGATAAAGAGCTAGATATATATATGAAACACTGTAAAATGGAATTGTCATTTCGTCCAGCCATATGCTACATCTGTTTCAGGTGGGTGAACACATTGCATGCATGAACAATCAACGAACCACATCTCCCTTATAATAATAAAAACAGGCCTAGATGTTATGCAAAGTCACCCACTGCGCAGGACGTGTTTCGGCCAATACCAGGCCTCATCAGCTGCGCTGGGGTGACCGGGAGATAGGGACTGCTATCTCATGCACAGAATGCAGTCAGGTGGCTAGCCTTATTCAAAAGTTGGTAGAGACTCCTCGAAAGCACCGTCTCTTCGTGCAGCTGTTCTTCGTGCAGCTGTCTTTCATTCGAAGATCCTACGTAGCAGTCGTAATCATTGATCGTCACGCACATACATGGAGGTACTGGAAGTATTAATGGAATAAGGCACAAGGCAAACAGTGTAAGGCAAACAGCATGCACAGTTAACCCTGTGAATAGATTAGTTAAGAATCCAAAAACACATTACAGCTATAACGGGCCATGCCTGACATTTACTCATCTGCATCACACTGTCTGAAGCAGATGACCTTTTTTGGTACTCTTGACGGACTACATGTTTACTATTTGTGATACAGATGAGTAAGTAAATGGAAAGCTTTGATAGTGCGAAGATTGCTGTAATGTGTTTGTGTCCTTAATGAATCTAATTAACTGTCCGTGCATGTAATATGTTCACTCACTTGTCACTCAGACAATGTGGCTGGGAAAATGACAAATCCTATCTTACAGTATTTAAACTAAGATCAGCAGACTAATTGAACCGAGTGCATGTCTGAATTTGTCTTATGGTACAGTGTGATGTATAAAACTGTTCACAAAACTACCTGAGCCCTGCACATCTCTGTGACTTGTTCTATAGGGCAAGGGATACAAAGAACAGGATGACCTGGTGGTACTTGATGGCGCCAATCAGCGGGCCCAGTATGGCCACTGCCACCATCAGTATCCCAAGCACAATGGTGATGTACGGCATAGTGCTAGCTGCTATTACCATTCCAATCAGGAACACAACAACTACCTGCGTGTCAGTGTATGTCATGCGTGTGTGTATGTGTGGACATATGCAGTGATTAACTCACAGTTTTAGGCCCTGTGAATAACTCACCGTCTTTTTCGCAGTCAGCAGTTGCATATCTCCGGATAGTAGTATGCTCAGCTGGGAGTCCTCTAGGCGCTCGGATTCTCAGTGATAATTAGAACACCGAGGTTGCTGAGTGTGTGTTCAGTGGGCTTGGAATGACAGAAACTGCATAAAATTCACGTTAGCATTTTTCGGATGCAAAAACATAGGACAAAAGTTTCACTAGCAGTCCCATACAGGGCCAACCGGGAGCTTTTCGCCTCGTTTTTCCGCGCGCCATGCAGGTACGAGGCTATGGGTTGTCTCATTCCCAGACGACTCTGCATTGGAAAAGTAGTCTGGGAACGAGACTACCTACAGATAATATTGACTGCAAATGAGATTTGCAAAAGAACGAAATTTCCTTTGTGAGTGCAAGCAGTTAGGAAGCTAGCTCCCAAGCTAGCTCCCACAAACATGAAAGACTGGCTGCACTACATACACGGGCTACCCAGGTCCCTTCCAGAATCCACATGTGAGATAGAGGCAAGATGCCGGACCCTCTGGCTTTTGCTGCATTCAAACTAGGATGATTCTAATGCTTGCTACACACTTAGATGTGTTCACCTTCATACAATTTAGGCAGGCACTTCAGCCAGCTACTGTGCAACTACAAGCTGATGCTTGAAAACTCCAAAGTCAGAGAAATGGGTGTTTCTAGGACTGAACTAGCTAAATGGTGAGTAGCTATCTAGTCCCCATGCTTTTCAAAGCTACATCAGTCTAAGACTTGTTATAGGCAGGAATAAAATGACTAGGATGTGAATCTCTGTTGTTGTAGCTACTATGCTAAAACTAGCTCAGTAGCTCTATGTTTTGATCAATCCACTGACCAACCTTTCCAGATAGACAGCAAGTGACTTCGAATCAGTCTGTCACAATCAACTCCAAGTATAGACATGTAATCAATCAGCTTCCAGGTACATTTATGTAGACACATAGCACAGTATCCAATGCTACGGTGAGCACAATGCCAGCTAGTGTAATGCCAGTGTATTATCAAGTGAAGTCAGCTAACTGGTATTGTAGAGTATACTCTACAATACCAATTAGCTGGCTTCAACTTGATTATCAAGATTGACTGTATATACACATATGAACTCACAAGTGAACCATGATAAGATGATTGCTGAGATATAAAACCATAGGCATTTTTTTTTACCCTTGGAATAGGTAGAGCCATTAGGTACACATCATAGGTCAGTAAGGATTGTTCCTCCCTCCCTGACTCCTCATCACAGCGGTCCAGCAACCAGCCAGAGACTGCCAGTCTTCCAACTCAGTTGAAGTGTTCCTTCGAGGATGCTGTCTGGATGTGCAGGGCTTCCTTCACATCAGAATTAGCCTACTCTTTGCTTGTTAGGGCCTCCTTCACATCTCATTAAGTATAGCTAGGAAGCAAATTGTAAGTGTATATATAGAGGCTGTTTCCACTACACTACGCCACTGACAACAGCAAAATTGCACTTCCACCCACCCCATATAGTTTGTCCTAAAACAGATACCGGTACATGCTGTATCATGACACATTAATCTCACAAGCTATGCTGGTCCTTTGACCCTAAAAAGCTGTTTTTAGTTGCAATGTGATTACTAGGAGACTTATCAGATACTATCATTGTGTGATTAGTGATGAGCAGTGTGACAGCAAATTCAAACCAAGTAGCTATTGTTTCACTCAATACAAACCTGCAAACATCATAAACATTAGTTAATGTGCCAATCACACAAAATAATTACAAATTGTTTCACCACAGCTATGCACCACCAGAAATTCTACAAAACTAGCTAATGGAGCTATAAGTATACACAGGAATTAGCCTTCTCTTTGCTGATTCCTCTCTCTCCATGGGGTCAATATTGGTGTACTGTTCTGCAGTGTGTATTGGTGGTTCATAGTCCCCTGGATTTATTAGCCGGTCTGGCAGAGAATCGGCATGAGGTTTTGCGTCTGCTTTAGCTTGATGCACCTGGTTGATTGCCGTTTTCGAAACTCTGCACTTCCTCCTCAGGTACCGAGTGATGCCAGTCACATCTGCCAGCTGAAAGACAAGGATTACAACAAATGTTCCAAAAGCTATGGAGACAAACGCGTACCCTACAGCAAGCTGATTGCCTCCTGAGGTTTTGACAATATAGGTGACAGCAGATAGGATGATCAAGTTAAGAGCAAATGAGCCTTCCAAAATATTTATGGACCAATTCTTGTAAACACCGCCACTGATCCACAGCCACAAGAAAAGGTTACCAATTTCTATAAGAATTGCTAGCAGGTTAATATTGGTATCACCCTGATAATTGAAAGCAAAGACTAAAAAAAGAACAAAGCGAAGCACAAGTAGCAGTCCAGGCCAGTAGCGATGTTTTGCTTTGTAGGGAGCATGGTATGAATCCATAAACGGTTTCAGCCTGTTGACCCATGAGAACAGCCTTAGGTGTGATATGGCCTGCAGCCACTGACCAAAGAGGAGCAAGAGAGTGTAAGGAAGAAATAGGAAGAGGAAGACAAACACTGCCACAAGGAAGAGTGGAATGTATTTGCCGCTAAGATAGTTAATATTGGCATCAAGCAGCCATACTGTACTGTTGTGATTTGGATATTCAATGTAGGTGAAATAAATCACAACAGTCAATGTGCGGAGGATCTTTGTATATGAAAGAAGAATGAGTGTTGCCAACACTGAAGCTGGGTTATTGCCAAGCAACTTTGCAAATTTGTGTGA